>JASANF010001460.1:0-47833 GCA_030248245.1 Trissonchulus sp. WLG1_4 | reverse complement strand
TATATATATATATATATATATAAACTATATTACAATAAATAGTTTTACTTTTCGTTTTCAGTAAAATCACTACCCATAAATAATATGAACTAAACGGAATATTTTTTCAACCAAATAAATTCTAATCAAATCAATAAATTCAAATTTCAAAATGTCGAAACGGCAAAATATTATTTCCCCCTACGCTTTATTGATCCTGATTACCATTGTATATAATAATATATACCCACATATGTGCAGCTAAAGTATATAATCTGTGGGGGGGGGGGAGCTGTCGACCGAGGGGGGGAGGTGCGGAGCAACTTTTCCGGCCGTTTCTGCTTCGTGAGCCACCAGGTGTTTTGCTTCTTGAGCCACTGACTTTTGCTTCGTGACTCGTGAGCTACCTTCAAAACATTCTGGGGGGAGCGAGGTCGAATTGGGGAGGATCTAGGTCGGGTTGGGGGGTGAGCAATCCCCCCCACGCCCTTGTACATACAACATACCTCATTTCCGCGAGCTTTAATGAAATCCACTTCATCTTGCGAGAAAGTGGCCATCGAAATGGATTTGACGCGATGGGGCGGATTCAGTCCGCGTCTGCAATAAAAAAGTCACTTTTCATTAGTTAATATATTATAGTTACCACAAAACCTACTATCATTATCAACCCAAATAAAAAAACATGATTAAAAATACAGCAGAAAGTGAATGTTTAGGAAGACTGACAAAATTCCAGAGCATGAAGTGCAGACGAAAGAGCCAATGGTCATGTTGAGATAGGTGGGCCCCCGCTGAGAACAGTCAAAGCAGTGCTTGTTCGGCGGAAGACCGGCCAGCTCGCGTAATGAGCTGACCAACTTCTCCTCCTGCTTCCGACGAGACGCCATTCGCGCAAACAAAACAGCTAAAATTAAACAAAACTTTCATTAAGCAAACGAATTCAGGCCAATCCCTTATTTCTTTCTTACTTACAGAGGCCACATCGATATGTACCCATACGCAGAAGAGCAAGAGGTCTGAGGCGAAAGGATTCTCTGAGCTGAGCGGGCAGGAATCTCTAGGCTGAACTATGTCGCCGGAATCTCGGAGAGGTCCCACCCAGAAAAAATAGCCATCTTTGGTTATAAGTAGCAAATTTTAACAAATCCGGTTACCATAAATACGAATTCAAAACGACACTGATAAGCATCAAAAATACTTTGCTGCACTAAAATACCCGAAATAGCTCCATATTTTGAAAAATTTCGCCGCTATAGCCCAAAATTTGAACTGAACCTTACTTGTGCTGTAACGCTTCAATCAGCGTGGCCTGGGTAGCTTCAATAAAAGTTCCGTAACTTTTCAAAGCCTGAGCCAATTTACAAAAATTTTTCACCTTTTAGTAGCTTAGAGGATATTATATAATACTCTTTTAGATCAGTGATAGCTGCAGGTTTTTATTTGATGAAGTATTTTTGATTAAAACATTGAATCCAATTTTCCGCAAAACCTGTCATGTAAAGATGTAAAGTTTATTTTTGGACAAAGTCTGCTTTCCAGCTAAAGCTTACATCCTGTATACAAACATCCAACCTAGCCCACTCGAAAGAGCGTTGGGGTAGGAAGCGATTTATATGGGCAAAAACAATTTTCCCCTTCTGCCGAACTTTGATCCTAGGTAGCTCCCTAGGCGCTAAGCGCTTAGTGGGGGGATGCTGTGGTCAAGGGTTAGATTGACAAAGGAAGGTTTTTGAGGGAAAAGGTAACAAAAAGGACATGCATTTTAGAGTAGATTAGTGACATTTTGTGACCAATTCTAGCTATTTCGCTCTTTTAATCGTTCAAAATTCTATTTTGACTTTCCGCAACATTTCGGTCACATTTCTGCAACTTTTCCGCAACTTTTCTGTCACATTTCTGTCAAAATTTCCTCCAATTAGTCCAACTTTCCGCCACTTTTCTACACTTATTTTTTCTGTCATATTTCCTTCACTTTTCGATTCAATTTCTACTTAATTTCTGACATATTTCGGTCATATTTCTTTCCTTTTTCGAAAAAAAATTCCTTTTAATTTCGGAAATGGGTATATAAAACCCTACGCGTTTTGCGGGGAAAAAAACCCTAGTGCTTCCTGGCCGAACCTTACGACATAGGACCTGTTTGAGTATGTAGGTGGAAAGCGCATCCCAAACTTACTTACCACACCAGTTTCTGTGCAGTTTTGAGGCCTGTAGCATTTTTTATAAAATTTCAAAATTTTGCATGTTGAAAAATTCCAAAGTGACAAAATTTTCCAAATTTTTGACTTGTAATATTTTTTCACAAAACCACTTTTGGCCAACGTTGTTTGCACTTTTCAAGAGAGTTACCTTTCCTCTATACTTCTAAAGCTCAAAAACAGTGAAAAACGTTGTGGTTTAGCTGTGACAGTTCAAAGTTTGTGCGGGAAAAAAACCCTATTGCGGGGAAAAAAACCCTATTTTCGCAAAACCCAAACCTCACATGAAAAACACAATGAATTCAACAGGCCCTATTTTGTTTGGCGACAATTTTTGGCTAAACTCACCCATTGTTGATACAAAAGTTGACTGATCTGGGGTAAGAACATGTGTAGACTTCATTGAAACCGTTTATTCGGCCGCAAAAGGACGTTTTTTGTCGTTTTGGCCCATACCCCGACACCCCGTACGAAACCTGTTTTGGTGATGTTTCACCAAAATTTGACATTTTTTGGAATATTTAGGCTTTAACTGCTGCGTACCACCTAAATCCAAGAATGGTAGACGCGGGGGTGTTTGGCCACCGTTTCTAACATAATAAGTGCAAAAATCTATTTTTAATGCATTTAAATATATACTAAAAAAATGCATATTTGGGCAGAAGTCATGTATGCCAAAAAGGGTCGATTTTTGAAGATTTATTGTGAGTCACATGGGTGTCGGAGAAACGGTTTTTTAGTCCATACTGCAGCCTAAGAGTTGTAGAAAACGATGGAATTGAGTTTATACTCACTGCTAATAGAACAGCCGAAAAAAGTGGTAGGGTTTTTTTCCCCGCATTAGGGTTTTTTTTCCCGCATAGGGTTTTTTTCCCGGAGGTTTCGAGGCTTATTACTTAGAAACGTGAGTAGTTAGAATCCATTTTATTAGTGCACCAGTTAGGCGAAAGATGGCCGTTATAACAGCCGCGAGCATTAATGGATCCGATTTATGTGGAGCGCAGGAGGACCCGAAAAGTTGAAAATA
Organism: Trissonchulus sp. WLG1_4; assembly: GCA_030248245.1. Classification (NCBI taxonomy): domain Eukaryota; kingdom Metazoa; phylum Nematoda; class Enoplea; order Enoplida; family Ironidae; genus Trissonchulus; species Trissonchulus sp. WLG1_4. The sequence continues at coordinate 44,626 of JASANF010001460.1, read as the reverse complement.
GGGTTTTTTTCCCCGCACCACTATAAATATGCAATGTATTGGTGCATCACAGGAAAAAAGACAACTCGTTGACAAAAAGACAACAAAAAGACAACTCATTGACAGCATCTGACGTAGAATGCGCGAATAAATTTAATGAATTTTTCGTCACAGTATTTCAAGAAGACAATCTGCAGAACGTCCCAACTCCTACTGTACTGTACCCAGTGCCGTTTTGAAGAAGTCGTGTTCACTGCGGAGATAGTGCTGGACCAGCTAAACAGTCTGAAGTTAAGCTCAACTGCTGGTCCAGATGGTATTCCGAACAGGGTCCTTTTCGAATGCCGCGATGCCCTTGCCGAACCACTATGCAAGCTGTTTAAACTGTCAATGGAGTCAGGAATGGTGCCCAACGACTGACGCATCGCCACAGTTGTACCGATACAGAAATCTGGATCCCGAGCCGAAGCTGGAAACTACCGGCCTGTGAGCTGTTGGCAAGCTGATGGAAGCCAGCATCTGCGCTCAACTGATGAAATACCTAGAAACAAACTCTCTGATAAGCTCTTCTCAGCACGGAATTCGACCTCGCCACTCATGTGAAACGCAACTCTTGGAATTCATGAACTTTGTTACAGCTGCCGTGAACAATGGAGACTCGGTAGATGTGGTATATGCAGATTTGAGAAAAGCATTCGATAATGTCCCTCATCAACGACGACTGCGCAAGTGTGAATTCTCGTACGGCATTACCGGCAACGGCAAGCCACTGGTCTGGTTTAGAAGCTTTTTGTCGAATCGTACCCAGCGTGTCAAAGTGAATGACAGTCTATCACAGTCCAAGGCAGTTTCTTCAGCAGTCCCCCAGGGGTCAGTATGTGTTCCAGTGCTATTCATGCTGTACATATATCGACGATTTGGACGATGAACTGTCATGCTTGCACTGAAATTTGCGGATGATACTAAACTTGCCCGGCGGCTGCAGAAAAAATTTTACCATATAGACAGGGAGGATTTTCAGCGGGACCTCGACACTTTCGGCAGATGGGCGATAAAATGGTGCATGGGATTCAATATCCCAAAGTTCATGTGTCTACATTTTGGTTACTGGAATCAGAAGCACCAAATCCTCACGGCAGTGCGAAGCTGTTGTCAAAAAAGCTGAACAACTAATCGGTTTCATCAGACGGACGTTTGTCTCTGTTTCTAAAGCAATTTTTCTGTAACTGTACGTGTCCCTTGTCCGCCCTAACCTAGAATATGCTGCAACGGTATGGTCGCCTCATTATGCTCGTGATATTCAGCTGCTGCTAGAACGAGTCCACATGAGCGCCACCAAGTTGGTTCGTGCAACCCACGGCCGGCCCTACGAAGAGCGACTAGTTCCTTGGCTCCCAGATTGATCCAAATAAGATTTTAAGATATTGTTTCTCTATTTATGTTGCCAAGTAGGGAAGTTCTTGACCATCACTTTATTTTTCATAGATTTTTGTCTCAGCTTATGTATCCAGTAGTCAGTATATCAGGCTAAGGGCGTAGCCACGTGAGGAATCCCCCTGTTGGATCGGCGAAGCAAAAAAATTTTCACAGTGCTCGAAGTTGCGCACAAAAATGCTGATTTTTAAGCAAAAATGGCTGCCGCCCCTTTGCAAACTTGCTATATATATTTTCAAAAAAATTGTCCTAGGTGCGATTTCTTTTTCTCAAAATTCTGGTTAGTGGTCACGTACGACCTGGATACAGGACGTATCAAGGGCGTACCCCTCCCCTTTTGGTCAACTCATAACTCATAAGAAAATATCAACAAGGGTCCCCTCTTCGATTTTGGCTCGCCGGAAATTCCGATACGTCTCCAATTGACCAAATTTGGTCCAAAAATCAAAATTTTCTCTAATCTTTTTCTGGGGGCTGCCGCCCCCAAACCCGTGCAACTCTGTGGCTTCCTATTCCTTATTGTTATCTTTCGTCGAAGCCTATGCAGGTATATATACACGAGTACATTACGCTGCATTTGCATGTCTACACAGTACACGAGCATATTATGCTACATTTACTTGTGTAATACACTGTCTGATGGACGTTAACATCTTTTGTTTTAAAATTTCTGTCGGAAAAAATTTCTGATACGTCTCTAGTTGACCACATTCGGTCTAACAATTTGAAAAATTGTCAATTTTTTTCTGGGGGCTGCCGCCCCCAGACCCCTGCAGCGTTGTGGTTTAATAATCTTGCGTTTGTAAAGCGTTTTATAAGTGTTAAAATTGCCAAAAAGGGCAATTTGATCCAATACCAAAAATCGAAAAGTCATTCCCCTCCGAAATTTTTTTCTGGGTACACCACTGAACACTCGCCCCACAGAATTTCTCAGTTCTACCTTGTGTTGTCTTTACTAAATACTTCGACTTGTAACGGTTACATACCTGTCATTTTATCAATGCATCAGTGCAAAAAAAGGATCAAGTGCAGTTGGGGGGGGGGGAAAAATAGTGGACCTATTTTTTGGAGTAGAGCACCTTGAGGGAAGCATTTTTTGTAATAGAACCCCTATCCACAAATTTGGATTTTCTGAGCTATGACCCCTTGAAAATTGCATTTTCAGTGTTTTTGGAAGTGAGCGTAGGCCAAAGTTCGAAGCCAAAAATGGCTATAATCTTTGTTTTTGAATAGTTTTGAGTGCGTTATGATGTTTTAAGGCATCGTCTAGGCTTAGTTGGCAGGATTCTCTAGGCTAAGCTGGCAGAATTTTTTCTGAAAATTTCTATTTTTTATTGCCTAAGCCTGAGCCTAAGCCTAAGCCTGAACCTAAGCCTAAGCCTAAGCCTGATACTAAGCCTAAGCCTAAGCCCCATACTAAGCCTAAGCCCTAAGCCTAAGCCTAAGCCCAAGCCTAAATTAAGGCCAAGTTTGAATTTGGTCAAAAATTGGACGTTTCTGGCGAATTTGGCAAATTTTTCGGCAGGAACGCGGTCAAAGAGCCTTTGTTTTGATTCTAAAAAATTGTAACCAATAATCTGACACCATTTAGACACGATTAGAATGGAAAAAACAAGAGCTTCGAAAAAAAATTGCGAAAACGTCCCTCACTGAGGGTTCAGATTTCGGGGGGTGGTATCTCAGAAAATCCAAAAAATGAAATAGGGGTTCTTGAAGCAAAAATGCTTCCCCCAAGGTGCTCTACTCAAAAAAATAGGTCCACTATTTTTCCCCCCCCAACTGCATTTAACCCCAAAAAAACGTTTAACATTTTTTGAGCATTCGAACTTAAAAATGAGCATCAAAATTTAAAAATTAGCACAAATTGAGCATTGGCCGTTTTGAAAAAAAACCCTGCTCCAAACTCCAATCAAAGAAGCAAAACAACTACCACTGGTGGTTTTCCAGTAGCCACGACCAGTGACGACCGATCCTTTGGACCGTCGTGGGCGTATCATCCCTATCAGATTCGTATGGCGGAGATCGGGTGCACTGGGCACCCAGGTAATTAACCCGGTCAGGTAATTATTAAAAACTATATATAATGAGCAGGAAAAACCTAAATGAGCAGGTTCGCAGAAAATTCGTAGAATAGAAAAAGTGTAAAATATCCTGATTAAAGAAAAAACAGTCGAAATTCGAAGTATCTTTTCGAATAGTCTAAAAATATTTATTTAATACATTCAATCGAAAGGAGGTCCCACAGATTTTGACCCCGTTGTGCGAAAACTTTTTTAAGCCTTCAAATTGAAGGGCCTGAAAATATTAAATTTTTTAGCAAATAAATGTTTGAAAAACAGCAACAAAAAACAAAAAAAGAAAAAATAGACACCTGAAAAAATATATATGAGCAGAAAAAATCTAAGGAATGTGCAGTGGACTCTTCAATCTTCACTTTGTTCGAATTTTTGTCCAGGCGGAAAAGTCTCAATTTTTCAAGTCTTTTTTCTACTGCATATATTTTCTCATCCATTTTTCGTCCCGAGTTTCACTCGTTTTTTTCTTTTTCTACTTTTTTCCACTCTGCTAATTTTCTGCGATTTGCTTTTTATATTTTTTCCTGTGATTCACCAAAATACTGCAATTTTATATGTCTTTTTTATGCTGATATGCTTAGGGTGGCTGGTGGCGTGGCTGGGTTTTACCCAAGGGTGGCTGGGGCTGGGGCCGGGGCTTGCAGGGTGGGTGGATTTTACTGTGACTTGTGAGCCAATCGCAGTATCGGACACATCACAGGATTTCACCTTGAAACACAGGAAAACCAGTGAATATGAATTATCTGTAATTTTTTTCTATTACAGATTTTTCAGATGTTTTTTACCCTTTCCATTCAGAGACTTTTTACATACTTTCAGAGGAGTTTCAGATAAATTTCAGAGAAATTCAGGGTAAATTCAGAGATTTTCACCCAGAATTCAGAGACTCTGAATTTTACCTAAAAAAAGTCACTGGCTTTTCAGATAAATTTCAGATATTTCTTACATGAGTTTCAGAGATAATTCACATAATTTTCACATCTGTAAAAAGTAGGTAAATTTTATGTGAAATACGTGTAAAAAGTATCTGAAATTTATCTGAAAAGCCAGTGAGATTTTTTTCAGATAATATTCAGAGTTTCTGAATTCTGAGTGAAATTTTCTGAATTTCCACTGAATTTCTCTGAAATTTGTCTGAAATTCCTCTGAAAGTCTGTAAAATGTCTCTGAATGGAAAGGGTAAAAAAACATCTGAAAAACCTGTAACCGGAAAAAATTTACAGAAAGTTCAGATCCTTGGTTTTCCTGTGAAAGTTTTGTATTACTCTTTGTTTTTTAAACAACCATTAAGCTCTACAATTATTTCCCAAATAAAAACTAGCTGTGGAGTGGATATTTGTAGAATGACAAAAACTTATCGAAGTCACACACAAACGTGGAAACATTTTGCTAGTTGTTTGGCTTGAAGAAAAAAACAGGATCAGGGGCCCGTTGCACAAAAGTTTATCAGTTATCAACTATCAGTAATCAGTTATCAGTAAAATTTTATCAGTTATCAGTGTAGCGTTGCACGACACTTATCAGTATTTTAGTTTACTGATAATTTACTGATAACTGATAGTTTATCAGTTATCAGTGTTTAGAGCAACGCGGCCCAGAATATTTAGATGAGCCAATGCACCTACACAACAGACATACAAATTGACAAAACCGATTGAATAACCCTTATAGATGTCTACTGGTTTCAGTATTATTCATATAATTATGTTATTTAGTAAAAAAGGCAAAGTTAATGAATTTAACAATGTTTGGCTAATTTTATAGTTCATTACGCCTGTCGGTGTATGGCTCAAAGCTTAAAGTTAGCAGACCCTTTTCCACGAATTTGTACTCAGAGTACAAATTAGTACGAAATGTGAGAGTAATGGTACTAAATAGTACAAACTCTGAGCTATCAAAAAAAGTATATTTTTGAATTAATTTATAAAGTGTCGGCTAACTTCACCGTCGTGAGCCAATATAATTACACAAAAAACATACAAATGCCATAGCTGTAGACTAGGGGTGGGCGCGGTAACGACTTTCCATTACCGCATACCGCAAAAATTACCGCGGTTTTTGCGGTAATTACCGCGGTAATTACCGCAAATCGCGGTAACCGCGGTAACAAAACGTCTACTGTTGCCGTAACGAAGTATTATATATTTGTTAACGCAAAACTAGTCTCAAATGTAACTTTTTAAGATTTAAAAAGCTATTTCTGCGGCAATTGTCCCCTTGTTAATCACTACCTTGAACGGACAAGAACAAAACTTAGCAGCTATGACGGTGGAGTGGTGAACATCAAGATTTACACAAAAGTGTCAAAAACAAAGTCGTATGTTATACCAGACAGAAAAAACCAACAAAATAACAAAACCAATGAAACTGATAGCGGGGACAACCGCCTATCGCTAAATCTGCAGACCAGCACTCTACTGTCTGAGCCGCTAGGCCAATGCCGGTTTGCATGGGAATTGGTTCTGGCGTTTGATTGAGCAATTTCAGCTGGTGGTAGTGTTTGTGACCGGCCAGAATTTTCGGCCGGCCGGCCGGCCACCGGCCGGCCTGATGGTCGCCGGCAGAAAAAAAGCTAAAATCAGCCGGCCGGACGGCCGGTCAAAATCGGCCGACCGGCCGGCCGGTTAAAAACACCGGCCGGCCAGCCAGATTCAATCGACTGACAAAATTAGGCCGGCATAACAATCCGGCAGGCTAAGTTTATGCCAAAATGACATTCTGGACTGGTTTTATCCAAAATTTTGACAGTTCCGGCAGGCCGGCCGCCGGCCGGCGGCTTTCACGGCTGGTCACAAACACTAGCTGGTGGGGATTCTACCAGCTCCAAACGACCACATTCGTATAATCCATGGTACTGTATTGTTTGTTCTTACAGTTATTAAAGATGGTGACCAAATTCTATTCTATTGGACCAACGAGACACAAAGCCTCGTTAAAGTTAACGAACAGTTGAAGACATGCGCATATCATAACTTATCTATAACACAGAAAACGCACTTCACTATAAAAATACCTAAAAAAACAAACAGAATTGTTAAAAACATAGAGTTTTTGTTAGTTGTTGCTGATTAAGCATTATTTTGAACTAAAAATTCATTCGGACGCGCTATAAAGGCTTTAAAATTGTGCGGTAACCGCAGTAACAGGCAAGATAACTTACCGCGCGGTAACATACCCATTACCGCATATCGCGAAATTGCGGTCACCGCAGCGGTAACCGCGGTAACCGCATTACCGTGCCCACCCCTACTGTAGACTGCAGTACTTAATATTATTCATTAAACCTCGCGATTTCATGATAAAGCTCATCAATTTAACCATCTTTTTAAAATTTCGTAGTGCACTATCGTTGTCACGTATGTACAGTACTATGCCTAAAAATGTTCTCTGCTCGTTGGCAAACGACGGGCTTTATCTTTCGCAATAAGTGAGCAAAGTTAGCCGGAAACTGATGAACAAAAATGTTATGAAATTTTTTTTAAAATTGGTTTAGAACCTTGCTGCAACTATAAGAATTAAAAAAATCAAGTTTTACAACAAACTCTTATTCGTCACTTTCTTCTGGCCACCGTTCGTCGCTTTTCGCGAAGCTTCGCACCCTTTTACCGACGTACAGAACTGTGCGTCGAAAATTTCTTTATCGGCGTACGACGAGCATCATCCTTCGCAAAAAGTGACGAAACTTTGCGAAAAATTTGTCACTTTCGAATCAGCCGGTCGGCCAGCCCGCCGCATCCGACCGATAGAACAAATTAGACCGGCATAGCAGTGGGACAGGCAAAGTTAAGCCGAAATGACACTCTGGATTTGAATGAAATTATTTTTCTCTAAAATGTCTGTCGGTCGGGCCGGTCGGCCGGCAGGCGGCTTACGCGGCCGATCACAAACACTAATCGAAGGTGCTATATGTGCTATTTGTGCTATATCGCTTTTTGTGTGTGCTATTTCGGTATTTGCGCTATAAGCGCTATGGAAGGTGCTATATGCGCTATTTTTTAAATACATATGTCTTTTACAATTAATTGGTCAAGGCGGATTTGAATTTGGATTTGATTTGAGTTTGACTCGCCACTAGGTAGTTATATATAAGGTCAGAGTGTGGCAATGATTTTTTCGTGATTTTACCGGATGAACTGACATACGGCTGTATGACTCGAGCTTAAATGTGATTTTCAGATTTTGGTTGTGTTCTAGTCGACAATATAAAAAAACACTTATAGCACTGAGGCCGTGAGGGTGCTGTTTGCGCTATTTAGACTATTTACATTGTATTGAAAATATTAGGATATTTATTCTCAGTAATAAGAGGAAGAGCGGATGTAGTTTTTAGCTTGTCATATTAATGTAGAGATGGGACCGGTTCCACTTTACCGGTTCCGATTCCGGTTCCAGGGTACCGGTTCAGATTTCGGTTCCACTTTTTTATTGATGATTTACGTAAATTTTTTCGATGTTTAAATTTTACATATGTTTTTGACGCTCTTTGGACTTTATAATTGACCAAATAGCATAAATTTTAAAAATATAAGCATACACGTATGAAGAGGGATGAGGGGGACCCCCCCAAAATCCAGAGGCCGGGGGAGAGGGTCCCCAAATTTTGTAAAAATGACACTTTTTTGGGAAAATTTTACAAAATTTAGGGTATCAGGGGGAGAGGGTCCTAGAAATTTGGCCGGAGAGGCCCCCCCAAAATTTTGACCCGGTTACATGTATGGATATAAGTCATACAGAGAACTACCTGATCGATGTAATCGATTTTGTACTGTTATCTGTTGTCGTCTAATGTGATGTCGCATGTGAGCGCCCATTCAACATTATTTAACCTTTTTCCAATCTTAAGGTGGCGCTCTGAATGACTGACTTTGGGCAGTAAAACTTTTCAGACATGTTTTTAGGCCTTCGGTCTTGAAGAATGTTTGTTCAGCAGTGAATTAGGTTTCGTTTGATAAGCATAACGTGTAGACTTGTTAAACATATCTTTATGACCCGAATTTTGATGTGGTAAAATCAGCAAATGATTTCCCAAGAGGTAGTAAATGGTACTTATTACTTTTTGAAACGGGTTTCCATAGCAAATAAAAAGTTTTCAAAATTTTTCAGTCAAGTTTTCGCAGGTTAACTGGGGAAGAAAAGTTGTTTCAAATTAGATTATGGATTTGATGTTCATAACGTCAACTTTTGGTCAGTTTGAAATTTCAACCAATTTTTCTATGGGAAAAAATCTTTATATCGATATACCAAAAATTCTATATGGCTTTTAGTACTTTTTAAAACAGTTTTATGCAGCGAATTGCTAGCAGCAACTTTTACAAAAGTCGTATGTGTAGGCAAACCTTTTCAAATAATTTCTAAAATACCTTGAGCAACATTGAAAAATACACTATTTTTCGAACCAGTTTTTTGTTAGCTACTTTTTGGCTTCAGAAACTTTTCTCAAAAGTTTTAGTACTAAGAAATTAGCTCTATTTTTTGGAAAATACGTACTTTGGGCAAACATCAGGTTTCTGAAATAGGCTATTGTCTTCATTTTCCTAGATTACTGTCAGCTGTGAAAGCCCATCCGCATGAAACTTTACAAGCTATACATTAGAGCAGATGTATATAGAGGTACCAAACTTCTTGAATTGTAATTATTAAGATTTGCCTCATTATGATGTGCTTTTTAAATGGTCACTTTCGGTAAAAATTAACTAAAAATTTGGCACCACTAAAATTTAAAAAAAATGACACCTTAGCAAGATACTTGTCTCTAATTTGAGCTATTGATTGTTAAACTTGGTTAAGGCACCGTTGAGGTAGTCGTTTCAAAAATTAGACAAATTTTGAAACATTTCAATTTTGATGCTGACATAAAATTTGCTAAGGTGCTCCCAAAGCTCTCTAACTTTGCAAAAATAGGTGCCTGGTGCCTATCTTGGTTGCACCTGTGCAAAAAACTTCGTATCAGCAAGACAAGAAAAATTATAGCAATTTTATTTGTTGGAAGTTACGCAAAGCGCTCCCTTAAATTTGTCATGATTGTCAAAATAGTTACTTTTGTCCCAAAAAACAAAATAAGGTAAAAAAAATTGCTATAATCTTAGGGGAGCGAGGTCAAAACTCGTAGGAGGAGGAGAGGAAGTTCCCAACTAGGGCGGGTGGAGTACCCACAATTTTTTGTGCCGTTAAGTATTATTTCAACTTTCAAGTCCAGTGGGGCGTTTCACGAAGCCCGCATAGCGCCTATGCGCGCATAAGTTGGCCACTTATGCGTGCGCATAAGCTATTGGTGTATCACAAAGCGTGCATAAATCGGGAGCTCGCATAAATCCATCTCATAACTTTATGAGCAGTCAGACCCACTCTTAAGCAACCTCATAGCATTGTTTTGGACGCTTAGCGCTATTTTACTGTTAACTAGCTCCTTATTCTACTTTCTAGTTACAAATTTAATTCTTCCAACCTATTTTCTAGGCAAAACCATCATCTTAAAAGTTTAATTGAAAATCTGACAAAACTTCAAATTCTTGTAAACAATTACGTAATAAGGCAGTTGGTTACCGACACCACAAAACACTTTCAAAAGACATCACAATTTCACTAAATTTAGATGATCAAAGCTATTTGATTGTATTACCCCACGCGCTTACGCTTGTGAGCTACACTATGCGCTCATAAAATGCTGTGCGTTGTTTCTCGGCATTGTGCTCTTTGCGGTGAGCGGCAAATATATGCACTGCATAAGTTGGCACGCTATGAGGAAGTTATGCGGAGCTTAGTGATACAGTTCATGCAATTTTTTTATGAGCTACGTAACTTGCTCATAGTTTGCACAGTTATGAGCACACTTACGAGCTCATAAGATATTGTTTAGTGAAACGGCCCCCGATTGTATAAAAAATTTCAACGGAGGTTGAAATTTTGCTGATTTTTATAAAGATTTCAACGGCCGTTTTTTTTGACTGCCGTTGAAAAATTCTCCGCATATTCAACTGCCGTTCAAAATTTTTCGATTGTATAAAAGTCCGTTGAAAATTTTCAAAGGTTTTCAGCAATTTTACCAGCAATTTTATAAACAAAATTTTTCCGTTGAAATCAACGAATTTTCAAAAATTTCTCCGTTAAAAACACGCGACTAATCATTTTTTCCAACTACTCGTTCTAAATGTTTAAAAATTTCAACGGCCGTTTAGTTCAACGGCCGTTCAACGGCCGTTGAACTGCCGTTGGGTTCAACGGACCGACAAAGCTACGTTAAAATATGCAATTTTTAAAATTTGTTGCAAAGTGTTTACTTGTTAACATCAAATAGCAAAGGAGCATTGATGATTGAAAACTTTAATTTTACATTTATAAATTCATAACTTTATATATTTGATGGAATAATTTAACACTGAAAAGCAAACTTTCAAATTATTACTAGTAAAAAATTACACAGCAGTTTGAAAAGGTAGTATTAGCAATAATGGGCAAGTTTTTCTCTTTTTTTGCAACTAAATCACACGAAGTTATGTTCTAAAAATTTCAAAATTCTCCGTTAAAATTTCAACGGCCGTTCAACGGCCGTTTATGTCAACGGACTTTTCTTTATAAAGTCACACGAAATTATGTTTTAAAATTTTTAAAACTCTCCGTTGAAATTTCAACGGCCGTTAAATGGCGTTAAACGGCTGTTTATCTCAACGGACTTTTTTTATGAAGTCACGCGACATTATGTTCCAAAAATCTTAAAATTTTTTGTTGAAATTTCAACGGCCGTTGAACGGCCGTTTATCTCACCGGACTTTATAAAATCACTGTTGAAATTCACATTTTTTTCTGCCAAAATCACACAATTTCATCGTTTATAAAGTTCAAGCAATTTAAACGACCGTTCATTTCAACGGCCGTTGAGTTCAACGGCCGTTGAAATGTTTGTACACTTGGGTCCAGTTCTGCTTAGGCTCGAGCGAGCAACAAATAAGGACATAGAATGAATTCTGAACTCAGCCACTGCCAAATGAGCCGTATATACAAAATAATGATGTGCTGATCGAACAATTATCTTGAGGAAATTTGCATTCCACAGGCCAATGATGTAGGTAGACTCGAAATAAAAATACTTTAACCATTGCTGAACCATCTGTCACACATCGCTTAAAAGTTCATTCTTTTAGTTTTAAGTGATTTATTAAATATTTAATTCAGTTGGAGTGTTGCTAACCCATATTTTTTTCATAGCGAAGATAGCAATTAGAAAATTGAGTAAAAAACTATTATATTTTTGAATTTCAATCAAATCAGTTAGAATGACTTCTCTATGTTCGACCAAAATAAGCCTAAAGGGGTAAAAATTTGTCAACGTCGATGAGACCAAACGCTGTAATAAACCATTTTCTATGCTAAAAATATGAAAGGTAAACTAAATGTAGCACTAATAGTCCTCCAGCCACATATTATATTTGGGGCTTACCAGCCAAGTACTACTAACAGAACAACACCAACACTAGGTCTTGATATTTTATTAACATAACAAAATACACGGGCAAGCAACCAGCAGTAAGAGGGCACACAATGCAAAACTGCCGTATCAAGTTTATGTCTTTAGCTTTTCACTAAAACTCTAGTCAAAACATAAGCCGCATTGGAAGAAAGCAAAGTCTAAGATTCGGCCTTTAAGCGGTAGCTAACTTTTAGGTCTTTATGTTATTGTAGGTTAGGTTAGCTACGCGCCTTGAAGGGGGGAATTGTTTCTAGTATTTATGTATTTTATTTTAAGTATAGGCAGAGTAGTTACGGTAAGTTACATAAAGTTTGTTTATCTGCAAAAAATAGCCGCAAAATTTTTTGAACAGTAGACAAATTGAAGTTTTTGAAATTTAGTTTCAAGTAAAGTTGAAACTTTAGATACGACGTAATACTTACAAACAAACAAACATCAGGGGTTGCGGGACCTCTACCTGTCGACTACCGTTATTTTAATAATAAATATTAACAATATTTATTAAAAATACGTTTAATATTAATTATTTTATTAATATTAATATTAAAAAGAAATGAGCTGCGCTATTTGTATTAATATTTAATTGAAAATAAATTAGGTTGGCTATTTATATTAATATTAAAATAAAAAATAAATTAGGTACACTATTTATATTAAAATTACTATTAAAATTTATGGGCACAATTAATATTAAAAATAGCCGTCTTTTTAATAGTATTTTTAATAGTGCTTGAATAGGCAGTCGATTAATATTAATATTAAAAGTCCAGAGCACTATTAAAATAACGGTACTGCCGACCCCATCCAAAAACTGACCAAACCCGTTTTCAAATGTCATGGACTCTAAGTTAGTCACCAAAGTTAGCTGCACCATAAAAAGCCTGCACATAAAATATAAACTATGGCAGGTTCGGTAGCAAAACTAAAATGCACAGAGAAGAACTGTAACAAATCATTGATGATCAAGGAAAAATATGATGGAACCGGTTGGAGCGGGCTCCATGCCGGTTCCGGTTCCGGTTCAGGTTCAGGTTCCGTTTACAAAATTGCTGCCGGTTCGGTTCCGGTTCCATCCTGTTCCAGTGGAGCCGATCCCATCTCTAATTAATAGCACAAATAGGGCTTTATGGTAATTGGTAGTAGGGCTGAAATTCCTGCTTCTGCATATGCTTACATGCGAGTATGCTACATCTACTCCTCTTTGTGACACTAACGCAATGGTTTTTTTCTGCACGTAATGTACTACGTAGTCCCCCTAACTAGAAGTCTGAAGCCAGCAGTATGCAGTAAGTAAGTAAGCAACGGGCAGTAAGTTTTTCTAATAATTTTTACACCATCTTTAAGGGAATTTTATGCACTTTTCATTTATGTCACCTTTTGTGTAAATCTTGAAACTTTCTCGATGACATTTTGTGAAAATTTGCCATGTGGCAGAAAATTTTGATGGGTTTCCTAATACGAACGCATTGGAACAGAATTGTAATAAATCTAAAACAGGGTCGCCTTCGCCTAATAGAAACCCATTACTCTTAGTGACCACTGTTTGTTTTAGGCAACTTTGGCTCACCCCGGGATTTTCGTCAGATTGCGTGTTCGTATTTAGACACCATTTTTTAGCGAAGCGTAAATTTTCTGATGTTGTCTGCTCAGTTACCAAGAGCATGTTGTTCTTATTGAGCGTTTTTGCTTCCAATGAGGGGACCACCCGTTTTTTATGGTGCTTCTGTACCGCTTAAATTTGGATGCGTTCGTATTTGGGCGCTTTCCCTTAGCGAAGGATGGATCTGTTATGTAGGAGGAGAAAATAATGAAAAATCGTGTTGAGTGGAAGCGTCCAATTTGGACTGATAGAAGCGCGGGATAGAATGCACTACAAACTTACTTACAATATACAACAAAGACACAATAATAGCGCAAATAGCGAGTAAGTGTTGGCGCGTAAAATGTCTGTGTTCTGTGTACGCTTACATGCGACATCTAACGTTTAAAAACTGTACTTTAAAACGGGGCTTGCAGTACCGTTATTTTAATAGTGCTCTGGACTTTTAATATTAATATTTAATTGACTGCCTATTCAAGCACTATTAAAAATACCATTAAAAATACGGCTATTTTTAATATTAATTGTGCCCATAAATTTTAATAGTAATTTAATATAAATAGTGTACCTAATTTATTTTTTATTTTAATATTAATATAAATAGCCAACCTAATTTATTTTCAATTAACTATTAATACAAATAGCGCAGCTCATTTCTTTTTAATATTAATATTAATAAAATAATTAATATTAAACGTATTTTTAATAAATATTGTTAATGTTTATTGTTAAAATAACGGTAGTCGACAGGTAGAGGTCGCAACCCCGTATGTTTGTTTGTTTTGTAAGTATTACGTCGTATCTAAAGTTTCAGCTTTACTTGAAACTAAATTTCAAAAACTTCAATTTGTCTACTGTTCACAAAAATTTTGCGGCTATTTTTTGCAGATAAACAAACTTTATGTAACTTACCGTAACTACTCTGCCTATACTTAAAATAAAATACATAAATACAAAAAACAATTCCCCCCTTCAAGGCGCGTAGCTAACCTAACCTACAATAACATAAAGACCTAAAAGTTAGCTACCGCTTAAAGGCCGAATCTTAGACTTTGCTCTCTTCCAATGCGGCTTATGTTTTGACTAGAGTTTTAGTGAAAAGCTAAAGACATAAACTTGATACGGCAGTTTTGCATTGTGTGCCCTCTTACTGCTGGTTGCTTGCCCGTGTGTATTTTGTTATGTTAATAAAATATCAAGACCTAGTGTTGGTGTTGTTCTGTTAGTAGCACCGGCTGGGTAAGCCCCAAATATGATATGTGGCTGGAGGACTATTAGTGCTACATTTAGTTTAGCTTTCATATTTTTAGCATAGAAAATGGTTTATTACAGCGTTTGGTCTCATCGACGTTGACAAATTTTTACCCCTTTAGGCTTATTTTGGTCGAAAAGTACATAAGTCATTCTAACTGATTTGATTGAAATTCAAAAATATAATAGTTTTTTACTCAATTTTCTAATTGCTATCTTCGCTATTAAGACAATATGGGTTAACAACAATCTCAACTGAATTAAATATTTAATAAATCACCTAAAACTAAAGAATGAACTTTTAAGCGATGTGTGACAGATGGTTCAGCAATGGTTAAAGTATTTCTATTTCGAGTCTACCTACATCATTGGCCTGTGGAATGCAAATTTCCTCAAGATAATTGTTCGATCAGCACATCATTATTTTGTATACACGGCTCATTTGGCAGTGGCTGAGTTCAGAATTCATTCTATGTCCTTATTTGTTGCTCGCTCGAGCCTAAGCAGAACTGGACCCAAGTGTACAAACATTTCAACGGCCGTTGAACCTAAACGGCCGTTGAAGTGAATGGCCGTTTAAATTGCTTGAATTTTATAAACGATGAAATTGTGTGATTTTGGCAGAAAAAAATGTTAATTTAAACATTTATTTTATAAATAAAAGTCCGGTTAGATAAACGGCCGTTCAACGAAACGAAATAAATTTTTGAAAATTCGTTGATTTCAACGGAAAAATTTTGTTTATAAAATTGCTGTTAAAATTGCTGAAAACCTTTGAAAATTTTCAACGGACTTTTATACAATCGAAACATTTTGAACGGCAATGAATATGCGGAGAATTTTTCAACAGCAGTCAAAAAAAACGGCCGTTGAAATCTTTATAAAAATCAGCAAAATTTCAACCTCCGTACATAAATACGTCAACTCTAGTCAAGACCAAGAGTACATAATAAGGAAGAGTATGACACTCTTTCCTATCCTAGCTAATCGGCCCGGACGATGCTCCGGCCGAAATAGCGCTTTTACGCCTTGATTTCAGGGGGGGGGGGTACCCCCCCCTCGAATCATGACATGTCTTGATTTCAGGGGGGGGGGACCCCCCTCAAAACCGGGAAGTGTCTTGATTTCAGGGGGGGGGTACCCCCCCCCCTCGTTTCAGCAGACGGCCAGCTCGAAATCGGTGGTGTCTTGATTTCAGGGGGGGGTACCCCCCCCTGGTTTCAGCACACTGCCACGGTGATGTCTTGATTTCAGGTTGGAGGGTACCCCCCCCCTCGTTTCAGCACGTTACCAGCTCACCATAGATTTCATGCTGGCAGTGTGCTGAAACGAGGGGGGGTGCCCCCCCCCCTGAAATCAAGACACCACCGAATTTGCGCTGGCAGTGTGCTGAAACGAGGGGGGGGTACCCCCCCCCTGAAATCAAGACACTTCCCGGATTTTGAGGGGGGGGGTCCCCCCCCCAGAAATCAAGACATGTCTTGATTCGAGGGGGGGGGGGGCGTAAAAGGGCTATTTCGGCCGAATCCTAGGTAGGGAAGAGTGTCATACTATACTCTTCCATATTATGTACTCTTGTCAAGACTGAGGGCCAATTCCTAAAATGGATTAAACGGATTAGATTAATGTTGTTGTTTTTCGCAATTGCTTAAATAATAATTTTCTGTTTTAACGCGTCGTAGCAGAATTTTCAAGTTTAGTTTAGAAACAGTTTATTACAAGTCTTGTGTTTGTACAAAAATGTGTTTATAGTTTCGCGACAAAATTGGACCAAAAATCGCAAGGAAAGAGCGACTTTATAACTGGCCAGGGTTGACGGAAGAGAGGAGAGAGCAGTTGCAGCAAGTTATCAGCCAGTATGATCAAGTAGGTCATGTTTGGCCGCTAAGACAGTTAGTGATCAACATGTTATCAAGAGTGCATAATAGTGTCTCACTTTATTTAGAAGATTATGTACTAAAGTGTGTTACGCAGAGAATCCATGCGCTGATTGGCCAGCCACATATTGCACAAAACGGCAACATGTGGCCTTGAAATGACGAGCGTATCTGCCTACGATATGACACAGGCAGAAAGGAGAGTGTATCACTCTTCTTCTTAATAGAGTGAGACACTATTATGTACTCTTGATGTTATGTAATAGCCGTTTTTGTTTAGTTTCCTTTTCCTCAGCGTGAATTTATATTCCGCAAGCCACCAAGCTCAGGTTTTATCACTGCATGCTCACAACCGATTCGCAGACGTCGCGTTTAAAAACATTGCAAACCTCAACTTTTGTTTGAAAGTCGGTTCAAGTTTAGTGTTTTCAGAATTTTAATTTAGCCATACTTACTAAATTACTCACGGTGCAAACTATCGGTCTCGATGTCCAAGAGGCAATATGGTACAGATTTATTCAAATCTCTGAATCATCGCACTGTCAAATGTAATTGACTATAGTCTATCCAAAAAGTGTATGGATCGAACTTAAGGTGGTAGTTCCAGAATCGCAGTTTTTTACGTGAGGATTTTTTCAAAGCTCTTTTTTAGAACAACAAGTAAAGCAGGAATAAAATGGCTGCAATTTTTCGAAACAAGACTCAAAACTGTCTACTATCACGTTTTGATCACTGATAAAATCCAAAGTTAAGACTAGCTACTCCACTGGCTTACAGTTTAGTAAGCCAATGTGGTAGCTAGTATTAACCATGGTATTTTACACCAAATAAAAAATGCTCTGGGTGTTTTTTGGTGTAGTTTAAGAAAATCATAGTCTCTTTACTCATAGTGTATAGATCTGTCAGAAAAACGTGTCATTGCGATTATGGAACTACCACCTTAATTGCTTCATAGATACTTACTACTTATGTAGCTGTTTAAAATAACCGCCATAATAGACATATCATTTTAAAGCGTTTTTGACGAAAACTGCTATGAAGTTTAAAAATTTTGTAAGATTTAAAGTTAGAAATTTTAATTCAAAAAAACTTTTTTCGCCCAATCATTAGACCTAATCTAATGTGACGGCTTGCTCTTTTTGTGAGCTAAAGCCGTCTAGTAGGAAGGTTCGCAGTTTAACCCACGGAATTTCGGCTTTGGCCGTTGTCTTGTGATAAGTGGCAGTTTTCTGCCAAAATATTGGTTGAGAGCTGCCTAAAAAGTGAGCCCCTTTAACGGTGACTGCTGTAAGTTTTTTAAGCTGCAGCCTTCTCCTTCAAAAGTGACTAAGCTGCTGCTTTCTAAAAGGTTCACAGCGTAAGCTGTAGGAGCTATCTTAGGATGAATAGCATGGTTCCTAGCTTTTAAATTTTGGATGAGCATGTATTTGATCGAGTGGCAATCAACAGATCCGAAATTGATCTAAAATTAAAAAAATAAGCCGCATCTGAATAGTGAGTAGCTAAGTAATTTAAAATTGGCATTGAGCAGTTAAATGTGAATGGGCACTGATCTATTAAACTGTAACTACTCAGAAACGGCTCACATCAAAACTATTTGTGTTGAATGCTAAATAGTGTTAAATAATGTTTATGTAACCCGGTGCCGGTAAGCATTGAAATAGTTAGTGTCAAAAATGGTTTACTTTTACAGACAGCATGGGGTCCCCCGCATCGGTTGGTGCCAAATTTTGTTCATTTTCGTAAGGTATTTGTTGAGTTACAGCAAAAAAACAAACCAAAAATGGTAAAGTCATACTTTGAATGAGTAAAAAATATCATTTATTTGAATGAAATTTTCTTTGATTTTTGTATTTCATAAAATCTACATGAAACAGGCCCATTTACCCACCCCGTCGGGACGTACTGCTGAGTTGACAGAACTAATGTGACCTTAGTCTCTCGCTCAGGGAGCTATTGTATACCTAGTGCTTGTGATTCCAACTACCAACCTTCAGAGTACTCCACGTCCACTTGACTACGGGGTCAGACTTTACGTACATTACCTATAACAGTTGCTTTTTGTTCCTTCTAGAGAAGGAACTATTGTTTTGAAATTAATGGCTCGTAGCGTTTAACGCTACTGAGCAGGCTGCATAGCCAGTATGTTTTACGTGTATTTTCAGCTTGGGAGCTGCCTGCTGGTTTTTGTCTGCGTATATGCAGAAAAATCAATAATCGATGCACAGTGCTGTAGATGTAGTAATGTACTTTTTCAAAGTCGGCACCGGGATGTTTCACCAGCAGTATATAAGAGCCATTAGAGAACACTTTTTATCGCTTCTTAGAGCTGATTTGCTCAGCTCAGATCAAGGCGTAACTTTTTAGCCAAATGGCTGGATGCAGCGGGATGCTTAACATCCTGCAGCATGTTTTTGTATACTACGTATGTAGTTAAAGTAGGTAAGAATAAGTTAGATATAAAGTAGATACGAAGTGTACCTATGTAGCTTAGGGTAAGTATGGAATAGAGAACCAATTAATTTAAACCTGAAAGGTAGACACAGGGGAAGGAACCTTGCCCCTTTTGGGGCCTACTTGTTAAACTGTTGCTGTTCAAACAAACAAGTTTCCATGAAGCAACTAAGTTTTTCATCTGCATTTATTGGTCACACTGTGGTAACTAAGGGCCAATTACTAAAATGGATTAAACGGATTAGATTAAAATTTGTTTTGCCAAAAACTCTTTATAGTTTATGCAATTATACGAAATTTGCGATAGCAATTATTTGTAGCACCTTCCGCGTGTGCACCAATTTTTTTAAGTCTACCTCAACATTAAGATAAGTTATTTGATAAACAAATTTTAATCTAATCCTTTTAATCCATCTTAAAAACTGGCCCGGTGTACAGCATGAGGGCTATGTTTAAGAGGGTACCTGGGCTGGATCTGGAAGATGGACACCTTCTTGCGCAGTCCCTTCTCCGTCGGCGACACTCTGGGCTGTTGGCTGAGCTGCAGACTTTCCAGCAGCGAGACGCCTTGCTGTCCACCCTTGCTCTCCACATGCAGCTCATGCAGGGTAGGTTCTTGTGTTGTAAATGAGAATTAGGGCCTCTGAAACTCGGGGGCTGTGGTGTAGTTGTTAGCATGCTTGACTTCGAAGCAGGCGGCCCGGGTTCGATTCCCGGCGCCTCCATTTCTTTCATTCTTTCTGGGGCCTCCTCTTTCTTTCAACACTTGCTGCACATCAAATTTATTAATAATACGAATTCTCGTCCTTGTAGTTGTACCTGTCATTCTGCCAGCTTGGAACAACTGGTACTTCTCTTGCATATGGCTGTAAGTATAAATCGACCCTAACTTTGCCCCTTTGTGCGTTTTCTTTAATAATAACTTTATAATAACAAAAGGATTGCCTAATTTGGTGTTGGATCCTTGAACTGTAAATGGGGAATACATGAGAAGATTCAGATAAAACTTGAACTAAAGATTCATAAATGTGTACTATTTCCAAAAATATAACATTAAGCCAAACATTTAAAAATACTCAGAATACAAATAACGCATAAGTACACCTTCACTTGATGGAAACAACATAAAGACTACTTCCTTTTGAAATGATTGTAGATGCTCCAAAACTACATGCTTTGACGTCAACAGCAATATCTGATTTCCACACAAGTTTACGACGATCCGCTGCAGAAGCAGAACGCAAGCACGTTTTGCAAATGAATGGCATAAAAGAACCTCGATGGAAACAAGCATTGACAAAATCTGCTGAACAACAAGACTGGTGACTCCGCGGCCAAAATTGAAGATCGCACGCAAAGCCATTTGTCATGTAGAAAATCTTGTGTAGTATCAACAGTACATAATAGTGTCTCACTCTATCGAGGAAGATTAAACGTGTTACGTTAAGTTGTTAAGTTTATAGGTTGATGGATCGCCGCCACTAAAACATCCGCCCTCGGGCATACTTTTTCAAAACAGGTAGGCAGCCAATCAGAAGCGAGCAGGCGAGCAGCTACTCGGTAATAATGGCTGCATTTTGAAATTTTTCGTTTGGCCTATCAGAGGAACAGCTATGATCTGATTGGTTGCTTACCTACCTAAATAACAAAGTAAACAGGCAGCTAGAAACGACGAGCCTGGCTGCCCGCGCTCTAACATAGGAAGGAAAGAGAATGTCTCAAGTTCTATAAGAACAAAACACTATTATGCACTCTTGGAAGTTAAAGCCCGGCCCTTACTTGTCCTAATCTGCTGTCCGTCTTGTGAATAAATAGTGGAAAACTACGGAGTTAAGGGGGGGGTGTTTGTTTTTTTTTTTTTTTTTTTTTTTTTTTTTGTTTTTTTTTTTTTTTTTTTTTTTGGTTTGTTGTTTTTTGTTTTGTTTTTTGTGTGTTGTCTGGCTTGGTGTTTGGTTTTTTGGTTTTGGTTTGTGTCTGTTTTTTTTTGGTTTCCGTTTCTGTGCGTTTTCAAGAGTTCTCTTTGCGCCTTGAGCATGCTTTGGCTCCTCCCTTACGAAATAACTTTGCATATAAAAATTATAGGTTAGTTTGCATAAAAAATCACAAGACACATTTTGATTTATGCGTCATATCTCATTGATCTTTGTCATGTATCAACAAGGTAAACCTATGGACAAAAATTAACCGGGTTTTTAATTTTTCTATTACAAGATTTTAACTTTTCTATTTGAAGATTTTAATTTTTTCTAGCTCAAAATTCAGTAGAGCTTTTCACTTTCGATTTTTTGAGACGGCAGTTCCCGGAAATCTAACTGGAGCTACTACTGCAGACTGCACCGATGACTGATTGTGATAGTAACAACAAGTACATTTTTGAAATTAAATCGATTAATAACAATAAAAAATTCGTACTGTATAAGTCACAAAACAAAATTAACACAATAAATATTATTATTATTATTATTATTATTATTTGTCGCTAATACAAAGTGTTTTTCCGACAGTTTTGAAAGACTCTGTTAGCTAGTTATATTCTCGTTGAATGCGTAGTTATAATTCCAATTTTAGGTATTAATGACGGAATTTAACTTAACTATTAATTAAACTAAAACAATTTAACTACCAACTATTAGATATTAACTAGACAAATTTCGCTAGTTTATTATGTTAACATTAGCTATTTACCTAGCTAAATAACAGTAATCGAATGTGGCCGGCCGGTGTTTTAACTTTAACCGGCCGGCCGGCCGGCCGGTTTTGACTAAGACTCTCAGGCCAGCTGGCCTAAAATTGCGGCCGGTCACAAACACTACGTATGTATGTCCTAACTAAATATGAATAAACTAGGTACTGAAATATTGTTGTTAGACAGTTTTTTCATTGTGTTCTTACGTATTTCTAGTCGCAATGAATGCCCTGAATGCTTGTGCTATGTGTTTACGGTTTTCATGACAGGAATGTATCCTTAAAGCATATTTTGTCACCTGTAAGCACTTCTAAGTCCACTTCCTACCTTCAGCCAATTGAACTAGTACTTCAAGTGTATGATATATATAGTCTGGGTACCTAGCCAACCCTCAGACAATCAAAACTTTACGGTATGTGACTAGCGTAAGGGTGGTCAGCCTGAAACGCTTGTGTTTACTTGGCGTTTTTTGCAAAACAAAAAGCAAAAATCAGAAATCAAAATTCAAAATCAAAATCAAAATCAAAATTATAAATTTAGAAGTCTGCATCAAAAATCAAAATCCAAATTCCAAATTTTTGGTAACGCATCAAAAATCAAAATCAAAATTCAGCAAAATTGCGAAATCAAAACACACCCAGCCCCGACCCATCCCACATTTCGTTCCCCAATTTAAAAAAACATTGAACCAGAGTTGACTGCTACCCCCAGGGTTCTTCAGCTTTATATGTGTGCATATGACTTGAATTTACCCAACCTAGAGCACTAATTCCGACAAACCAACCCACCACAGGGTTTAGCAAAAACAAACGTCTGTTCGGTTAGTGCATATTGTGTGTAGCTATATATATCAGGGTGTTTGAAAAACACGGTGCATAACTGGGTACCAATTTGTTAGGCACCAGTAAAACTGTTATGCCTGATTAATTTTCTAGTTAGAAGTTGTTTTTTTCAAATATTTTTGAAGCTACTGTCACCGTTTTAGTTAGTTTTGGGGCTACTTTTTTGCTACTTCTTGTTATGAATAATTCTGGAAGTAATTAATTTTACCTACATAATTTTCTATAACTAAAGCGTCATTCAATAAAAAATTTGTTCAGGGTTTCAAAAAAAAATTATGAAAAATTACTAAATTGGCCATTTCGGCCCTACAGTAAGCTAGCTAGCAGCAACAAAAAGCTAGCTGGCTGGCCAACTGGGCCAGCGCCCAGCACACACATACGATCACACCTTGTAGAAAAAGTACACATAAACACGCAAACAAATTGGCCACAGCAAATACATTAAGAAGTGCTATTTACGTAGGGTAAAACAAATGTAACGTCCTGTCGCTACTTTAGGTGGCGACAGGACAAAAACGACTCATCAAATGTTTATGTCTCGATAAAATTTGTCATAAATTAACGTTATTTCTAAAAACCTTTGTTCTTATGCATAAGATTTTGCTTGATGCGTTTTTGATATGATAGAATTGTAAGCTACACACAGTCGGTTGAACAATAAAGCAAGTTGCGGTACGATTTGAGCTCTATATTGTAGAATTCTGAAATGTTATACGATAGCTTATGTCGCTGCGTATAGACTAATGTTAATATTTTTATAACATGCCCAATCTGCGGCAAAACTTTCAATGAGCATCAAGCAAAAAGTTTTAAGTAAACTGACCAGAGGTCAGCTAAAGCCTGTTGTGCAGCGATGTTTACTTGTCAAACAATGGATTGCACTAAATTGGATTAAAAATAAGGGTTTTATTGTTTTTTTTTCTTCTAATATTAAAAATATAATAAAAAAAAAAAATTATAATTTTTTAATAAAAAAAAAAATATTTTTTTATTTTTTTTAAAAAAAAAAAAAAAAAAAAAAAAAAAAAAAAATTATTAAATAATATCCTTTTTTTATTGATGATGATAGTTGCTTAGAGAAAAAAATTTTAAAAAAAAAATTATTTTTTAAAAAATATAAAAAAAAAAAAACAAAAATCTTTTTAAAAAAAAAAAAAAGGGGGGGGGGTTTTCTAAAAAAATGGGAAAAATAACGGGCCGCTTACTTAGTCTGGGGAAAAAAAAGAAAAGTAAAAAAAGTAAAAGAAATACCCCTTAACTGACGATTAGCTTAAATCGACTCAGCTACGTTTACACATCTTAAATCAGTTCAATCCGCTACACCAATGAAGATTAGCGCAGTTGGCGCTTAAGAGTTGGTTGAAAAGTGAGGTGTAACTCTGTTTCAGCCGAGATTTAACTAAATCTAGTCAACTGTACTTAGCTCCAACTCAGACTTAAGTTAATCCAATTTGGTGTAATTCCCTACAAAATTAAGAAAACCATTCATAGCCAGAGCATCCGAAACAGCGACAGCATTATTTATGATTTATATTGTGGCTTGCGAAATCTTTTGTCAGTAAAGACTTCCAGATAACAGTCACATCAATATTACGCACGCGTAATACCTCAACTACATGAGCTAAACGAATGCACTGGATAAAGTTATCGCTGATTTCTATGTAACTTTTATGCTAGGCAACGCTGTGACGCACGCACAGTTAATCCAAAGTGCACAGCAAACAAACGGCGACGCTTCTGCCACACTCCCTACTGTCCGCCAGAATCAAATTAAAGACCTGTTGTGCTGTGGTACAACAGGAAAAATGCCCTTTCAACAAGGTCAGCACTGGGAGTAGAATATGAAAGTAATCGATCTAAAGGGGAAAAATGCTAATAAGCATTTTTCTGCAGCTTATACGCTCTTTTTTTCACCAGCTAGTATGCTCTTTTTGTCCAGCAGCCGTTTAGAAGTTTACTTGGACTATTTTAACTAGCTTATTAACTATGTAGCTTACTTCCTATACCTATATTCCTGCATAACAGCAGTAAAGTGATGTGTGTTGGTTAAATAAGTAATTATTTATGACATAGTTTAAACCTAGTTTCGGACAATTTGAATGTTGCGCATGTTGTATAATTGAATGTTGTTTGCAATGTGCTGAACTAGAACTGCACCATTAAGTATCTGTCATTTTTTTGGCAGAGCATTCCCTTTGAAAACCCACTCGTTTAGTTTGGAGTAATTGTCCAATTATGATTTGTGTTGCGTGAATATTGTTATTTCCGTTATTATTGTCAACATTATGCAAAAATCATGGCTTAACACACACGTTTCTGCAATAGGCTCTGGTTGAAACTGGTAACTGTTTCAAAACTGTAACTTCAATGTTGCAAATCTAGTTTCTTGTCAATGTCATTAAAACAGGTTGTGGTTTGACGGTGTTCAGTTTAAACCCTCAGGTGTTCCGTTTATCACTTTCGTTTAATTTCGATTAACACTTGAGCCGCTGTCACTCTAATTGAACTGTAAATTTAAACTATAACGTAATGGGAAAGAGTATGACGCTGTAATTCTGGCTAATCGGCCGGAACGATGCTCCGGCCGAAACAGCCCTTTGACCCCTTGATTTCATGATTTACCCACGAATCGTGGTACCCCCCACGAATCAAGACACCACCAATTTTGTGCTGGTGGTCTACTGAAACGAGTGGGTACCCTCGTCTGAAATCAAGACACTTTCCTTATTTGAGGGTGGTCTCCCGACTGGAATCAAGACATGTCTTGATTTGAGGGGGGTACCCCACTAAAATCAAGACGTAAAACGGCTATTTGGCTGGAATAGGGAAGAGTGTCATACGCTTCCCTGTCATGTACTCTTGCTACCATTTGTAAACAGTTTGGGTGGATTTCACAAAGGTACAGCTAAGCTTTTTTCAGTAGACAAGCAGCAGTTTCATGCGAACTTTTCTAGTAATTGTCTGCTGTCAAAAGTTAGTACTTACACAAAGTTTGACCCTGCCTCATAAAAATTTAGGATAATTGAAATTATTTCCAAAAAAAGCTGATAGGTTTTACGTTTTTTAAAAACGAAAGTGAAATCAAAATTGAATAAAATTTTACACCGTGGATACCTATCATTATTCAGTGGTAAAGATTACTTATTTTTTCATTATTAAAAATAATTTATATAAATTATAGATAGTCATAAATTTTTAACAAAAGTTATTTGGAAACTCATTATGCTCCTTCTTTCATTGACAAACAAATTAAGCTAGAGTCACGCCTTAAATTTGAGATGTGACTTAAATAATTTAAACCTTTTGTGAAAACCGACAATAGTTTTTGACAACACCAAATCGAAATGTGTTAAATTAAGCTAAAATATTTATAGCATCGACCATAGCGAACAGCTCAATCACATTTAATAATATTTTTTCGACAAGTGCAATAAGACGTAATTGAAAAAAGTAACCGATGCATCTACTCACCTACTGTAAATCATCATCATAAGCTACACTTAACTTACCATTATAATTTAACATTATGGCGACCCCAAAATTTGGGCATGTGGCACTTTTTATTAAAAATTTTACGAGAATTTGCAAAATTTAGGGTAGTTTTGATCGATGAATGGAAAAGGTTCTCCAAAATGTGACCAACTAGCCCCTTCCCAAATCATTACCCTGTTCAATGATACATGTTTTCATTCCATCCCTTTCACACTGTCAAGTGCAGGCCGCCAAAAGACATTTAGGATTTGGCCTATGTATGTATTATGTTGCTATGTATGTAGTATTTTGTATTGAAAGGTAACCGGCAAACACATGAGAAATGCTCTGTCCATATGTGCATTAAAATTATTACGCAATGATTTATAACTGGGGGTTAGTGAATGATTAAACTCAAGGTTTTAGTAAAAAATTATTAAAACTTTTTAAAATAGTATTTAAAGCCCAGTTTTTAAATAAGCTCCAGTTATTATATTATGTAGTAATAGGCTGTCAAAATATAAAGTAGATGTTATGAATTTAAATTGGGATACAGATGGGAGCACATTTGAAAAACATAAAATGTATATCAAACTAAATTGCACTTATTAAAAAATCTAACTATTCATCAAGTTAGCTGACATAATATTCAATCTAAAAAAATCTTTACCAATTGTTTTATACACATAAGCAATTTTCAAACTAATACCCCTGGGGCCCTGGCATACAAAATTTATTACACGTAAAGCATGCAAACTGCTTTTTGCCAAGCTTACAGCAAAAAGCAGTATAACAACCTGCCGCAAAAACAAAATGTAAATGAAAACGAAATGGATACTAAACGGAGCCAACTTTTTCAGTTTGCGCAACAACAATAACATGGTGAGGGTGTTACTCTTGTATTGCTTTTAGCTACTTGTAATTTAGATGTAGTTAGTGTATAATGTATATTGTCATAATTTCAATACGAGTAAGCTTTGACTAAAATAACATAATGCTAGCAGAAACTTGGACGCATTAGTACAAATTGTTAAAAATATAACTTTTTTACACTTTTACGCTGCCCTCGCAGGGCCACGTATATGCTATATTTAGAATTTTGGTTTCCTATGTAACTTTAAGTAGGTCAAACCTCATACGTTAAAATAGACTAGAACGGGAGGTATCTAGGAAGATTTTTCAAATGAAGAGATGAAATTCGATAGGAACAAACAATATGCAAGTCTACATAATGCAGAACACTTCGAAACGGTGAGGATTGAACCAATAATCGTGTGACTAGAAATCGGATGCACGGTAGATGCGTAATGAACTTATTATTTGAGCCAACCGGGCTTGACGACTGTTGAGTTAAGATTTGCTGTTGCTGTTGGATATTACAAAAGTTTATGATGATTCCTACGCAATTACTGAGTTTTTCCATTATGCCTTGAATTCAAAGCTATTTTGCGGCTATTTTTTGTTTAAAAATAAACAAGCTTCAATTTAATTTCATCAGGTTTTTGTGTTTTGTTTTTGTGATGTGATAAAATTTTCATTAAAATAAAACAAGCGGGACATAATGAGTAATGACTCCTTCTAGTGAAAATACTGCTAATTTTGCCCGAAGCTACCTGCTACACCGCCACCAAAGCAACAATATGAGCTCAAAAAATTAAAAAGCAAGCATAAAATCGACTGCATTTTGGACTCTGCATATTTGGGTGACTCGAAGTTTTTGGGTTTTTTACATTGACCGACGTGTAGGCACAGACTCACACCACTAGATTAGCTAAAACAATTAACTCTAATTCCTTTCTGAGGGGGTGTAAAGGCTCAAAGATAGTCTATCAAGATAAGGAGTGGTGAAAACAAAGGGTTGCCGCTAATTCTATGTGAGGAAGGTATTAAGGTGCAAAAGTATTTTGTCAAGGTAACGAGGTGTAAAATACAAGCTAGCCGCTATTTCAATCTTCGGGGGTTAGTAAAAGTCGTGATACATGGGAATGTGACCGAAGCTCTTCACTCAGCAGACTAGCTTGTTTACTCAATATCCGAGACATAAATTTAGTAAACAATAATTTTGAACAATGTCTGAGTAACAATAAAAATAATATCATTTAAATTTGTAACGTCTATTTAACTGCACTCTCGTTGAAAAACACTTTGAATGCAGCGGTTATTGCCATCAGATGTTGCTAGGCCCTTTGGTAAGTACCAACGGAAGTTCAAGCCCTTAAATTGGACTGACGTTGTTTACACACTTTGACTTTTCCTTGCACCTGCTGCTGCCACTGTTCTTATTACAGCTATTACATACCAACACCACCTGATTTTGCGCGCTTCAGCTCTCATCTGAGGGACTTTTTGATTTAATGAGGCACAGATTCACCTATTTATTCGGCAAAGGTAAACCAGGTTTTCAGTCTTAACATGTAAAGAAGGCAATGTTAAGAAGATGAAAGAAATCCTATGTTGTGTTTTTAAGCTTGCAGTTTGCACTCAGCGGAACCGACTTTGGTGATGATTTTTTAAGCGACACTTTTGACCATAATGTCTTGGATAAAAGCTGTTCAGAATGAAAAGAGCTTTTATATGATGTGCATATTGCGAAGAAAAAATGTTCAAAAGTTTTAATTTTAACAGTTTTGTAGCCTCAGCAAAGTTTTTTTTAATTACTTATAACACTAAAATGCGCGTTTTCTTAACGCCTTATCGAAAATTGGATTTAACGGATTCGATTTGAACTAACTTTGGTAATAACACAGCACAAAATTAAAATAGCCGGCTGAAATTTTGCTCTACATGGCTTCCATACATTATCTCGGTATTTGCCAAGTTTCAGTAAATTACTTTTAACTGGCGCTGCGTTATTGACGAAATAAAGTTAAATCTAATCCGATAAATCCGATTTTGAATAAGACCCATTGTTTAATCAAGCATAGGTTTTGTTGTGGGGCAACAGGACTAAAATTTGGCCACTATGTACTTGCAAAAATCTGCGATAAATGAAAATACAATTCAAAGATCAGTTGACTAGAAGTCTAGAATACGCTAGCAAAGTTTTATAGCACCAGATTGCTCATCCATCACGTGGGGTGCCTGAGGTTCACAGTGCGCGTGAAAGGGTTAAACATGCAATTGCTGTTTGCTGAGCTGGTTAGCCTCGAAAATACCATTTCAAAAATGAATAAACTGAACTAAAAAGCCGAAAAATCTTCAAAAACGTCATATTTTTATGTATTTTCTTGAAAAATTGATTATAGCTTTTCGTAATTTTTTCAACGGAAATACATATGTATGCACTACTAGGAAAGGTCTAATTTTTGAAAAAGTGAAACGTTTGGGCAAAACACATTTTTGCGTAGCCAGGTTTACTACTATTTTTTGACGTGGTTCCCTGCTGTCGATTGGGAACGAGTTAAAATTTTACACAGTGAAAAAAATTCCTAAATGCAGTCGTCGAATTTTTCAATTTTTTGATTTTGGCTCGCAGCACTTTTTGTAGCCGCTCAAACGCAACTGATTTTTAAAGAATCTATTTTTTGAAAAATCAGAAATTGAAATCGAAAATCGAAGATTTTGGACGTCTAAATTTTTCAAATTATTTTTCGATCGACATTAAGATCATCAAATTCGCTAAGGTTTCGCTGGGCATCGTCGAAAACAAAATGAGTGTAAATAGGAATCTTGACACAATCACACAATTCAAGAATTTCAAATTAAAGTGCTAAAAGATAATGAAAACAAGCTTTGCTGCGCCCACTTTGATGTGCAATTAATGTTCTGTCGCTATCAATTGCTTGAACTTCGTGCCAAATATGGCATTTTTGCTGAGCGTTACCTTAAAAAAATTTGTAAACGCAAAAATATCCTTCAGTATCCAAATGAGTCGTGCAGTGATCCAACAGCGGGCAACTATCACAACATTCACACATCAAATCTAATTTCCATTCCAATTAGTTGTCTGCCTAATTTTGTCTAGCTTATGAACTCACAAAGGCAGTTTGCTTATTTTAAATATGCATTTGATAATCATTAGCCAATGATCATAATGGTACCAGCTGTAATGTTAGCTTGCCATTTTTTTGCCATTGTTGTGCTTTTTTCTGGTTTATTGTGCAATCTATTGCCTGTTCGTGCCGCCGGCTTCTACCTTGGCGACGCAGGTTATTTTACCTCTTTTTGGCATATGCTGACGACGAAGCTGTTGGCATAATTTTTGTGTTCATGTTTTTGTTTGTCGGTGGCTTATTTTTTGAAAGTTGCTTACAGTGGGATAAAAACCGTTGTACAATTTTTCTGTTTGAATAAACGGTGGAACGGTTTATTTAAATGGAGAACTTTGGAGTTCTACGTTAAAATTTTGCCAAAATACCAGTTCTAAAAAAAGTTGCCAAAATAAATGCTCTAAAATTTTTAGACTTCCGCTTAAAGAAACTGAAAAATTTTGAACGGTGAACTTTAAACGGAGAACATTCCACAACGAACTTGAAGAAGAGCTTCGAAAAATTAAATTTGACAAAATCCATTTCTGTTGGAATTTTAAACTTAAGGTTTCGATAAATTGAAAATTTTTAAACGTTAAACTTTAGACGGAAAACTTTTGAACTTTTAAACTTCATTTTTTCAAAAATTGGGCCCTGCCCATTTTTCACAAACCATTGTTTATCGTGATAAAATATTAACCTCAAACTACCGTGATATTCCACAGCCTGACGAAATGCCAGTCAGTATATACGACTTAATATTAGTCAATTTCTGGTAGGGTCAAATAACCCGCGAATAACTTCGAAAATAAATTTAGTTTATTTTGTTGAAAGCAAAAAGACCCCAATTTGAAAGAATAAAAAAATGAAGGCGCCAATTTCACATTTTCACATTTACAACAATTCTTGCATAATTTGGTGGTCGTAATTTTTCGACATGTGCGTTAAAATAAAATAAATCATAAGTAAGTATAAATTGTGTACCATTGTGAAGCATCCAGCTGCATAAATTTGTAAATACGTAAGTCCACGCTAACTCAAACTAAACTCAAACTGTTGTATAAATAAATATTTGAACTGTAAAACATTTTCGGTCATGGAAATATATTTCGGTTTACAATTCACCGTACTAATCTGAATTACGTCTATATAATATATAAAAACTGGAGGGGCTTTTTCTGTGTAGCGGCAAATAGGCAGCAAAAGTGCAGTGATTTGTTACACGAACACCAGGTTTTGTGAAAAAAACTGGTATAATTCAGAAAAAAATTAGCACTGAGTGTCAATATTTCAGCAGAAATAATAAACGCGGCCACTATTTTGTTGACAAAAAGAATCTTAATTTCTGATTTCTGCACACATTTACTGTTAAAACTGTTATATATTACACTGCTATAAATTCGCCGATGTGATAACGTGAGTTTAGGTGAACAGTTTCACAAAAAAACAGGACAGGTTGAAAAATTTGAAGGGCTGTGAATACGACCATGCTAATTTTGTTATGTATGGGTTATGGCACTGGTTGGAGTGCTATAAGTGATTTATACGCATGTTTCTGTGAAACTCAGAGTGCGCTAAGCGCACGAGTGCACCTGCACGAGGGTTTCACACATGCGTATCAATTACTTTTAGCACAACCACCAGTGCTATAAGTGACTTGTAAATTCGAGTACAGCGTGCAGTATAAGTAGACTACACGCTGCAGAATGCAGTATAAGTCTGGTTATTGCACTTTACTGTAACACTGAATCGAGTTACAAATATATTTATATATATTTGAAGGTTTTGTGTGAAAGATCATTCAACGATTTTATAGTTTGCGTTTGTAATATTATTTACTACTACTACATCCGCGATCAGACATGATAAATGGAGAGTCAGAGATGAACGGACATCCCTCCGGTGAGTTTTTTGTCCATTAAAAATAATGGTTATGTAGCTATAATTAGAAACCTAAACTTAAATAAATCATTTTGTATATTCTGATACATTTATTGTACACATCTTTTACTTAATTAATTCATTAATTCAACACAATCACATCACACATCATATGTAACTAATGTGTCCGATTTAACTGTTAGAAGCAATATAAATAGCGGAATGAACAGAAACAAGCAGCAATCTTATGCAAAATTTTCTGCTGCCTTTATCACTATCGCAAAGTTTATGCCTGTCGCCTTACAATTTTCGTTGGTAGGTCTGATGCTGTTTAATTAAGTTGTTAGGGTGCTAACCCCGGCAGAGCCGGAGGCAACCCATTCGTTTTTGTGGTTCCTCTTATTATTTGTTTTCTCGTTAGCTAACCTCGTGCTCGTGGGTCATTTGGGTCATTTTTCTCAGGTGTAATATTCTTGGACCCAAACAGTGAGGGGGCCCGCCGACGGGTACTTTTACCCCCACCTTGGTAACCCCCTGACCGATGTGGGGCCGGGTAACGTGACTCCTAAGAAATTTAGTGTTTTGTTTTAGTTGTTTTATTGTAGCAAAAATTTGACATTTTTGTGAATTTGCAGAGAAATGTCCAAAGTTTTGTTAAAGTTTTCAAACTTGTTAGCTTCGGGACCTTTTCCAGCCCAGTAGTTTTAAAATTTTCGGTGCTTTGAATTCCAATTTTACTTTCGATGCCACTTTGGTCAAAAAATAGCATGTTTTTTAACGAAATATGCTAATGTATTGTTTTTTGCGTTAAAACTTCAATAATGTAAGTGCATTTTAACACTTTTAAATAAATATAAAATCATTCCCCCCGAAAAATTTTTTCCTGGCTACGCCACAGCCTCTGGCCGTATGTATACTGTATATAGCAAATCAAACTTGACGACTAATAAAACAAACTTTGACAACTACATACGCCGGCTAGAATAACGAACAAAGACTGACCATTAATCAAAATGTTAAAACGCACGCAAGTATGCTGCAAGAAGCAGCGTAAAGACCTGTCGGCATTGCGATGCCGACAGGAAAAATTAGCGGCACACTTGAAAGCTGGTAATAAATTTTGAACAATAGTACCTGAAGTCCTTTTGTGCGCAGTATTTTTCAGTAATCATTGGTCCACTAATAACAAAGTTCACGACATATCCAATAAATTCTCCTCCCCCAACCGCTAATGAGGTAAACTGAGCAACAGTTATTCACCTGATGTGGTCACCACAGTAGAGCGGTAAAAATTACCAGCTGATTAACACTAACCTTATAGTAAGTATTTTATTGTCAGTTACTCAGTTGTAAAAATAGTGGCAAGCTTAGCCACTATTTGAACTCGCTAGCGTTCTGAAGTGTTTGAGGCGAAATGAGGCTGGCACTGGTGATGCTGAAACTGTTTCAAACAAGCCCTGAGAAGTTTTTTAAAGCCAAAGGTAACCGGAAAATGTATTAATAAGACGTTATATTTTTTCAGTACCGTACTTATTGCATTAAAATTGTCCGAGTAATTGCAACTGTATTTGCTACTGTACTTCTTAATTAAGACTGATACAATGATCTTATTTTTGGTTATATCCATTTAGTTGTTTATTCTTCTTTGAGGAGAGCTAAGCTGAGCTCTCAAAAAGTCACAAAAGGGCTATATAAACCTAAAGTATTAGTTCAAATTAATTTTATTTATATTTCTGAGCTATATAACTTGAGGTTAAAATTTCATATATAACTTATAATGCATGTTATTTAATGGTGTCACTCAAAATTACTGACTGTTAGCACTCAAAACTGCAGGCAGATAATTGGCCGACAAAATGTGACCGCCTGCTGGCTTGAGTACTTGTGTAAATACTGCAGATTCAGATTGCAAATTATGCACACATTAGGTAGTCCTTGCCGGCGTCCACTTAGTTTTTATCATTAGTAAAAAATAAGTTAATTCAATGATTAAGTGATAATTTTTAGTAAAATTTAGTTACGCCTAGAAAGTCATCATGTTCCCTGAACTACTTCTTACCTGAATTAAAAATATTTGCAATATCATTCAATGGAAAAATAAAAAAAATAAAAGCAACCTCAGTGTGCATTTAAAACAAGTAAGTGTGTTGTTTTGAATATCATATAATAGTTGTGTTACGTGAGTGTGTGCTAGGGCCGTAGGCATAATACATGTAGACGGGATCTCATATGGGGGTGGGCTTGTCCCTGGTTTTTCGAAATTTTAAGATCGCTTTGAAACCTGCGGGGGGGCGGCTTGAACGTAAAAAACTCAATAAATTGCATCTGCTTAAATATTTCATTCATCTAAGTTTTTAGGTCAAATTTGAGAGGGGGAGCAAGTCTCGACATCTCAAATCTGGGGGACTTTCCCCCCATGTGTATCTGTGGCCATAGGTCTGGTAAGTCATTGTTAATATGCAAGTCTAATTGGAGCCGTTTATGGTCGGCATGCCTTTGTACATTGTCTGGGCCAGTCTACCACGTTTTGAGTGACAACAGTCAGTAATTTTGAGTGAACCCATTAATATTTTTCCAAAATTTCCTCTGGCTATTTCACTTATTTGATGTAAATTTCAAAATTGTAAGGGTGTAGTTAAGGGGTACTTACGAATGGCTCAAGACTAGACCGGGGTTAGCCTGTAGGAAGAGTCCTCTCTTTCGTTTACCGAACCGAGCGGCAGGCGGAGCTTCCTGGTCAAAGTCGCGGTCTTTCGAGCGGGCTGGGGTGGCCGGACACCGTCGAATATAGGGGCTCACCTAAAGGGGTCAGCGCAGTCGGCGCTTGCGCAGGACACCAGTGCGCACACGGCAACGCAACCTGACACACTAAGCCTGACTTCCAAGATCAGCCTACGTAAATGCAGCAGGTATAGCTCACCAAATTTCAATAAATTTGAAGGGTTTAATAAAATAAACACATGGGTGAGATAAATGGGCCAACTGTGGCTGAAAACACCAAAAAGTAAGACTGAATTAACAGAAAAAACGCAACACAACAAGCACACGACCAAATCTGGGCTGACTAGCTACAGTACCGCTCAGAATCACCGACCCCTGATTCCGGAGTCAGACTTCGGAGTCAGAGTCGGAGTCATGATTCCATTGACGTAACGAACGTCAAAAGTTTTGACCATTAATCAGAAGTATCGGTTTCAGTGGAATCAGACTGACTCCGGAATCAGGGAGTCAGTTTGATTCCGACTGACTCTACTAATGTTGCAAATAGGTG
This sequence comes from Trissonchulus sp. WLG1_4, assembly GCA_030248245.1. Lineage (NCBI taxonomy): Eukaryota > Metazoa > Nematoda > Enoplea > Enoplida > Ironidae > Trissonchulus > Trissonchulus sp. WLG1_4. Next base: position 9,373 of record JASANF010001460.1, on the reverse strand, counting down.
TGAATATTTCAAATTGCAATATTAAATTAGTTTGTTGCAGGGGGCTGTTGGTGGCACACACACACACACACGACAACAAATATTCATTATTTAACTAAATTTAAATTTTATAAAGGTAAATTTTCCATTGCTAACATTTTGCTCAACTTTGAAAGTAACTTGCCACTGCTCTAAAAGCCACCAAACCAACATTATGCGACCACAATCGAGTATTTCAGGATAAAGTGTTATGTGCACATAACTATAGGTAGGTATCACCAAATTTCTTCATAAAAGAAATTACTTGTTTACATATGAAACTACTTGTTACATGATAAGCATATTCAATTAAAAGAAAATTTTATTATGTAGTTTGTGTTTATACTACTATTCATTTTTAACAACATGTAGTCGTAATAAATTTGATGTAGTTACAACAAAGATTCAATTTATTTCTCTACCTACTTCATGTTAAAATGTTATATATATAAATATTTTTTCATGTAATGCAGTAAAGTTTGATGTTATTGCTAGTTTGGTCCCTACCTAAACAAAATAGACATTATCATTATAAAAATTATGGCAACAGTGCCTTTCAGTGTCGAAATTTGTGTCTTAACGCTGCATATTACTGGTTTTGCTACAAGTTGCCGGCTCTGCTTAGTTTTGTACCTGCAGTTGATATTCTCTAGTCCCGTCATAAACTGAGCAGCAAAAGTAAAACTTTAAACATTCAAGCCTTTCTAAAACTTTGAATATTGAAGACTTTGTTGCATGCGTTTGAAAAGAGGGGTTCCCCGAGACAGCATTATATATTAATATATTAATTGTAATTTTTTAACTTCAGTATTTGTACAAAATCAGCAAAAATTCAGCAATGGGAAATTTAATTTTTGAAAATTTAAATTGATTTGAGTATTTGTTGCCATGTGTGTACTACAAACAGCCCCCTGCAACAAACTAGAGTTTAGTTTTAGAGCAGTAGCAAGATTTTTATTACACTTCTTTCTATACGTGCATATTTCAACAGAGGTGTTCTAGTGTTTAACATGCTCAAATAATAATATTAAATAACATTTTTCAAAGTTGCTTCAGTATTTGTAAAGTTGAGCAAAATTTTAGCAATGGAAAATTTAACTTTATAAAATTTAAATTTAGTTACATAAGGAATATTTCTTGTCGTGTGTGTGTGTGTGTGTGTGTGTGACACAAACAAGCCCCCTGCAACAAACTAATTTCATAGTTGAATTTGAAATACTCACATCTTGACTCCGACTCTGACTCCGGAGTCTGACTCCGGAATCAGGGGTCGGTGATTCTGAGCGGTACTGTATGTAACAAGCCATGCTAGAGCTAATTTACAACGTGATTACATTGAGTGTTAATTCACAAGTGGAAGTTAGTAAAAGGTAAGTAAATAAGTGTATGGAGGTTAGGGGGCAGCTCCATGTGAAGCCTTACAAAATTGCTACAAAAATTATAATTTTTCATTAATAAAAAGAACTAAGGTTCTATATTTGATTAAAGCAAGAGTACATAATAGGGAAGAGTATGACACTCTTCCCTATCCTAGCTAATCGGCCGGACGATGCTCCGGCCGAAATAGCGCTTTTACGCCTTGATTTCAGGGGGGGGTACCCCCCCCTCGAATCATGACATGTCTTGATTTCAGGGGGGGGACCCCCCCCTCAAATCCGGGAAGTGTCTTGATTTCAGGGGGGGGGTACCCCCCCCTCGTTTCAGCAGACTGCCAGCTCGAAATCGGTGGTGTCTTGATTTCAGGGGGGGGGTACCCCCCCCTGGTTTCAGCACACTGCCACGGTGATGTCTTGATTTCAGGGGGGGGTACCCCCCCCTCGTTTCAGCACGTTACCAGCTCACCATAGATTTCATGCTGGCAGTGTGCTGAAACGAGGGGGGGGGGTACCCCCCTGAAATCAAGACGCCACCGAATTTGCGCTGGCAGTGTGCTGAAACGAGGGGGGGTCCCTGAAATCAAGACACTTCCCGGATTTGAGGGGGGGGTCCCCCCCCTGAAATCAAGACATGTCTTGATTCGAGGGGGGGGTACCCCCCCCTGAAATCAAGGCGTAAAAGGGCTATTTCGGCCGGAGCATCGTCCGGGCCGATTAGCTAGGATAGGGAAGAGTGTCATACTCTTCCCTATTATGTACTCTTGATTAAAGGGATAGCTGTGTTTTCCAAGATTTAGTTATTTCTAAGGCACCGTGCAAATTTCAAAATTTTTGATATGCTTCTCACAATTTCAGAATTATGTTTACGGCCGGTTAAGATACAGTTACATTCATTCATTCGTGATTTTTTCGCATATGGTTTTACTCTAAATTAGTTTTAGATTAATTTTAGTTTCTTCAGCTGGCATTTTTTTGTGTTTTGCAGATCAACAAAATTATCTACGAGTGCATCATATAAAGTTCCTGGTCTCAAACGCCAAACAGGTGAGATATGTTTAGTTTAATTTTAGAAAACAATAGAAAAAAGAAGTAAAGAAATGTTCAGAAACATTTAAATAGTACATACAGCAGTTTTGACATTGCAAAAAGCTCATGTTTCTGTTTATTTAGCGAAACCACAAACGACTTTCTCAATTTGTAGAAATAAATCCAAAATAAACATAATAACGTAAGTATAAAATTATCAATTAAAATTAAAAATACTTAAATAATAAATAATTAACCTGATGTGTTATACTTTCGTAATGTTTAAAGCAGTCTTATTCAGCTATTTAGTTCAGAGTGCATTTTATATTTGCACTAGTGGTTGTGCTTAAGATGGTAGTATATTTTTAGTTTTTGCTAACAAAGTAGTCAGCCTGGAATGAAGAATTTTTAAAACTTTTCAAATACGATCAATTAAAATTATGCTTAATTTTGGAAAAAAACAGGCAGTACAGGCACAAAAAGATAAGCGTATACAGACGCAGAATTGTTACCAATATGCGCTGCCATTTACCAATATGCGCTGCCAAACACATACCAATCCCCCAGGGGCTTAGCCAGGATTTTGAAAAGGGGGGGTCGCACCTTGTCAACTTTTTTTGCTCACTCAGTGATAGCAATTTTGAACTTGAAGTGAAATTTTTCGCGATTTGAGTACTCACACACGCATGGTAAACGCAAGACCATCGAGCCAGGGTTCTGGGGGCGGCAGCCCCCAGAAAAAAATTGTGGCCAAATTTGGTCAATTGGAGACGTATCAGAAATTTATTTAGGCCGGGCGATAAAAACCAAAGGGGGACCCTTGTTGACAATTTCTTCAGGTTCGACCAAAAGGGGGGGGTCGCGACCGCGACCCCGCCCCCCCCCCCGGCTACGCCCTTGCAATCCCCAACTCCTTCTATCACTCGCACTAGGAGTCATTTTTACTTGGTATTGACGCTATCTAGAGCACTACAGTATTATTTAATGATTCAGCGATGGGTGATTTAAACCCAGTCATATTGTTGCAATTGTTTTACACATATTGCATAGAGCTACCCTCGATATTGCTTATTGCGCGAATGTCGCAAACAGCACTACCATTAAGCACTGCAGCATAATGCACATATAACACAAATAGCAACCCTCAATTACGTTTATTGCACGAATATCATTAAACAGCGATACCATTAAGCAGTATAGTATAATGCGCATCCTAGCACAAATTTTGCTAATAGCACTTATGTACAAAGATGCACAAATAGCGCACATAGCGCTGTCACTAGCGCTTGTAGTTCAAATATAAAAAATAGCCCTTTTTGTGTCGTGAATGTTTTAAAAAAACACATTCTTTAACATATAATTTTCTAATCATTTGTACCAACTCAAGTATTTGTTGCATTGCGATGTTTATAATTTAATTTGTGACTTTGTTGCAGGCGGCAACTTGGTATTGTTTTCATTTCGGTTTCCGGCCGGTGGCTTTCAAGGACGAATGTCTTAACGGTGTGGAGACCGTTGAGCACGTGATCCAGCTTAAAAAAACATACCTCGTTTTCCAAACTACGCTCAGTCCTAACCACTTAGGCATGTCTATTATCAGATGTTTTTTCAGTTACAGTTTACAGTTTAGAATTGTAAGAGTTACAATTCACAATTTGCAAATGTAGGCTTTTGCTCTTTCCCTTTGCTGATGCCAAAATTAATGATCAAATGTCAACATAAGTCTGGTGCACAATTTACGGTAATGACCCTGCTGTAACATAAGATTAATATGGTAAATCAAAACAGTGAAAGTAGGTAATATGGTTTCATAGCTACAATTTTTTCATTTTAACTTTTTTTTCACTAATTTTTTTTGCTGTAATTGTAAAATTTATTAGCATAATAATTTATTTAACAGTTTTCTCTAAAAGGACATTATTGCAGCTAAGGTTGATGGCTCCGCGGTTACTGTTTTGCGAAAAACTTTTTGGTTTGCATTTTAATTACCACCACTACTGCGTCTGTACTGGTGTATTACTTCTGTAACGTTGTTAAAAATAGTTGTTAGCACTCAGTTATGGTGGACCGTTCAGCTAGATAAGGTGGCTTTTAGCAATATAGTATGATTACACTAAGGTAGGTATTTTTTTCTACATTAAGTTGGCTGTGTAAGCGTTTCAGAGTTGGGCACAAGATTAGCACGCCATGGAGATGCCGTGTCAGATGTAGCTTTCGAAGTGGACTCAGTGGCTGAAGTTTTGAAGGTTGGAATAGAACCTTGGGGTTGGAATATTCAATTGCGAGATGAGCAGGGCGTCTAAAAATTCATTTTTTTTTACTAGTGACAAGTTAACTTGGACCTATGTAAATAATTGACCTATTTCGGCTTGGGTTACATGCAGTTTAGACTTCCAATAGTGTTCTACCAGAAATTAACACGAAAATGAAGTCTACACTTATTCGAAGTTCGAAAGTAAACTGTACTATTCCCCTCGTGTACTTCACTCGAGTCCTGTGTTAATCTTCAGCATAATTAGTCAGTTTTGCTTGTTTACTGGAATGATGTGTTGAAGTAAGTGTATAATGAATAAAAGCGTATGTGACTTTTATGAAACAAGTTTACAGTGTTTCAGGAGGCCAAACGTAGAGGTGCCACCATCGTTCGCGACGAGAGTGAACCGTCAGACAAGCACGGAAAAGTTAAGATGGCTACCCTTTACACGGTTGGTTTTGCATTATTTGCTCGGTACTGCTCTTGCTTAAAGTCTATACATTTGTGCATTTTTTCGGCCTTCACATTTTCTTGCTAAGCTGACCGGAGATATTGCATAAATTTGTGCTGTTTGTTTACACTTGGCACATAATACGGTACTGTACGGTAGTACATAGTACATAGTACGGTACGGTATTGCGTGCATTCAACAGATTCATTTTATGAGTTAACAGCATCAATAGCTACTCGTGGTAGTATTAAACACACACACACACACACACACATATATATATATATATATATATATATATATATATATATATATATAATATATTATATGTATATATATGTATATATATATATATATATAATATATATATATTATATATTATATATATATATAATAATATATTATATGTATATATATGTATATATATAATATATTATATATATATATATATATATATATATATATATATATATATATATATATATATATATATATATATATATATATATATGTGTGTGTGTGTTTTTTGTGTGTGTGTAAAATACTACCACGAGTAGCTATTGATGCTCATAAAATGAATCTGTTAAATGTACGCAATACTACCCAATACCGTATTATGTGCCAAGAGTGAACAAACAGCACAGCATTTTATACGATATCTCCGGTCAGCTTAGCAAGAAAATGTGAAGGCCGAATTGATGCACAAATGTATACACTTTTCGTCACCTTTATTAATATTATTTATTATGTTTTTATCAGCACAAATTGGACTATGAAAATCTTACGTATAGTATAGTCAGCGTGGTTTGGCTAAACGGGCGTAATTTGGCACAAGATTCAACAGCTCATTTAAAGCTAAACAAAAACAATCTATCTGTGCGTGGTCAAAAATTTGCTAAAATTTTATGGATACAAAAGTTTACTAAGACATTAATTTTTTAAATTGTTTATTTTTTAGACATCATGAAAATTTTTTGTGAATATCAACTGCCTATTTCAGAATCTGAAAGCAGGCACTCTTCAGTAAAGCTTAGGTCCAATGGTGAGCTATCATGAAAATGCTTACGTACCAAGACTGGCCCGTCGCACTTTTTATGTAAATTTTTCTTGTGTTTATTACAGGTGGGCGATGTCGTGCACACGCTTATTCAGCGCGAGAATTACAGTGGACCCTTTTTGCCAGGATATCGTCCTTCTACCATTCTTCACATCCTCGACCCCCTGACGACTTGTCTGTTAGTCTGCTATGTTGCGCATAATTAGTTTTTTGTACTGTTTTGTGCTTTACAACTGTGCCTCTGTGTGCGCGTCACCGATTCTAATGATTTTCACTAATTAATGATTTTCAAAAACAACTTTTGATAGCATCCACTTCATTTTAGCCAAACAATTTTTGTATTTTGTTTTAAAGGCGAGCAAAATTATTGCTGAAGTACTAGGGCACTAGGGTAAAAAAGATTATGGAAGCAAGCAAAAAAATTGACATGTGGTGATTTTGTTTTTTTGCCAATTTGAAAGGTCACTAAAACTACGGACTGGTTAAAACGTTTGGGATCCTTACCACTTCTATTATCAAAATTAATTGTTAATGTAATAGATAAAAATGTTTTCAAAAACGGAAAAAATTATTCTCGGCGAGAGGGCAGGCACTCAGTTGACGCTACCACTGCGATCACATATTAGGATTATCAATGACTTTTACAATTACAATTTATTGCAAATATTTTGTCATTTGAGTGTGCTCTTTTGTAATACAATTTTTTTAGTGTAGTTATTAGCAATTTGACTAGTTTTTGTTAAATGCTCTCACCCAAAAACCAACCATGCAAAGTTTTTATACATTCAGGGAACTCATGCCCAATAAAATTTGACGCCGTATGTACTTTTACCTGACGAAAATGTAATAACAGTACATCGATTTGCGCGCGAAATCGACGTATAAATGTAGTAAATGGCAGCGTCTTAGCCCTTCTAGATTAAGAACGGCATGCAACAATTCATCCTTTAATATTGAAAGCTATCCTGTAGCTGCTATTGAAAAATGATTGCACGTGATGAAAAATATTTTCATCTAGTGCAGCTAAAACATATTGGGTGGGATTCACAAAGCGCGTTTAACTTAGACCCAGTCTAAGTCTTAGACTGCGTTTAAACGCAGTCTAGCTAAACGAACGTTTAGACCCAGTCTAAGTCTGCATATGATTAGCGTGTAAATTGTGTTCTATTTCCGTGTTCTAAATTTCATTACGTTCTATTCCTGATTCACGAGCTTGGTCTAAGTTAAACGTTCGTTTAACTTAAACGCTCGCTAGTGTTAGATTTAGACTAGCCTTTTGGCTAGTCTAAGGTTAGTCTAAGTCATTTTTTAGCGTTTTACTTAAATATTTTTGCAAATTTTTAGTTACTGGTCTTACTGTAACTATAACTGCACTTAAATTAAAGTAAGTTACCTAAAATTTAGGGATGGAAGTCTCGGTCATGGTCTCGGTCTCGGTCTCGGTCAAAACCCGAGACTAGCCCAGTCTCGGTCTCGGTCTCGGTCTCGGTCTCGGTAGTCGAAAAGTCTCGGTTTATACCCGGTCTCGGTTTTTCAAATCTGTGAAAAATTTTCCTGTGTTCCCCCCTCGGTTTACATTTTGGGCCAGAAATTTTTCTCGGAAGTGTTAAATTCACCAAAATTTCACACCAAGCAGTGAGATTCTGTCAATTTTTCCGAAAAAAACTTTATTGTGATTGTTGAGTTTATCAGTAAACACAGTACAACACAAAAATGTATGATTGTGATTAGTTTTATTATTTCATACTATCTTTCAAGTCTGTCTGTATGATTATTATTATATTTCATTCTTTAATATTAGTGTTTGGCTAGCTTCTTGTAATTTTACCTAAAAACTTGTAAAAAATGCTGGATTCAATAGGCAAAAAATGAACACAAAAGTCTCGGTTTTGGCGGTGTTGGAATTTGGCTCCAGGTCTCGGTAGTCTCGGTTTCGTGGTCTCGGTCTCAGTCTCGGTCTCGGAAAAAAAACCGAGACTTCCATCCCTACTAAAATTATTCAAAAAGTTTGATGAAAATAATTTATTTTGAACTTATTTTAACCTAAATTAACGCCTGAGCTTTATTTTAACTGTAAGTTTAACTTAAAATGATGCCTTAGTTTAACTTTAATACCTTTTTTAACGTTAAATTTAATGAAAATGGTTGAACTTTGTACCTACATATGTTCTATACCCGTAATCCCACTGACTACAAACGTTTGGTTTATCATTTATCAAATAATCAGCTCATTTAATAATAGCAAATATGCTATTTGACTATGAATTAACTTAAGTTTTAAACTAACTTTTATTAAATGTAATTTTATTACCTACATAAACAGCATTGTCGGTACGTATTAAAGCAAAATGTTCTGCAATAGAATTTAAAATAGAATAAAGATCAAAGAATTCTGAATAATTAGCCGTTTAGCGAAACAGGCTTTGTGAATCACGTTTAGACTCGGTCTAAATGTTCGTTTAAGTTAAACAAGGTTTCAATTGAAAAAGAACAAAAAAATTAGCTGACACATACTATTCATATCAATCTTTGTGAATCATGTTTAACTTATACCGACGTTTTAGACGGCTATTTGAAACTCACTCAAACTTAGACTGCGTTTAATCGGGCTTGTGAATCCCACCCATTGTATTTAATAGTGAACCCACTGTTCTGAGTATAGCAATTTGAATGGAGCATCTTTTGAAGTAGAACCCAGTTCCACTAACTTCATTTCTTTGAGATACGAATGTAGTAACTTCATAACGGACAAAGAATAAAGAAGCTAAGTTTTTGGAAAACTATTTAGTAAGCATCAAGCATCAAGTACATCGGCCAGGCCATTTTTTAAGTACATTGTAAACCTGTTGTGAAAGCTAAAGTGTACTTACTTAAAATTTTTTATGAAAAGCGTACATACTGTTCTTTTTATATGAAAAATTCAAATCAAAAGCTTTTAGAAATCTGTTTACTTTCAGTCAAGTCTGATTACAGAACTTTATATTTATTTATTTAATTTTTTTTTTATTTCAGTATAACTGGTATGACTAAAGAATCTCGTACAGTAATTCAGAATTGCTGTTTATTTTTTAATTATTAGTCTTAATTAGTGTTCATTGATATTTGTGACACCTCGCGTCTTTACTACGTCCCGCATGGCCTCTTTGTAGAATGCCATGGCCATGTCATGCTCCGATAGTTTGCAGTATCGT
>JASANF010001458.1:0-27857 GCA_030248245.1 Trissonchulus sp. WLG1_4 | reverse complement strand
CTATATATTTAATATTTTCATGTCAAACTAAGCGTAGCTATGTTGAACTATTAGGGTCGATTCATACTTACAGCCGTCTGTCCTTTCAGCCTGCAAAATTACGGAATAATTACGAAATACTCGCGCCGCATGCCGATCTTATACATTATTAGTGACGTCATTCTTTCGTAATTCTGCCGGGCGCCGGCCGACCGGACATACCGATATAATGAATCGAGCTTAGTTGTTTTATGAAGCTATGTACCTACTTCTAAAACTATAGTCGCTAGTCATCGGTCGTTAGTTTGTGAATATCAGCCTGAATAATGTAGAAAGTGACGTTGCGCACTGGTTAGTGATTTTCATTTTGATTTCAGGAGAGTTTTACGATAGTCAACATTATGCAGTCAATCATGGTGGGTTTGCCTTTTTAGTTTTTTTTTAGTTTTTTTGTGATTTGTGATTTTTTTATTTCATTGTGCCCATAACGCTTATATGGTATATACTCAGCTAAGATTCACTGATGGAACAGTTGAAGCTATAAAGAGGCGCAAAAAGTCACGGTCGTCTTTAAAGTGTACTAGAAATCGATTGAAAAATGAATGAACTAAACATTTTTTACCGGAGCCAACAAGACTCGTGCAGAGGTAGCCACTTTGATTGAACCTGAAGTATATTTATGGTAGAATTATACTTACAGCGGTTTTTTTGTTGAGCTGGTATAATTAAACGGTTACGCCATCGGTCATAATTTATTTTTATTATTCACGACGTGATGTGTCGAATAATTTGCCGGCTGAACGAATATATCTACGGTTGCATAACTACGAATTGAGCTTAGAATCTTCTAGACGGTCTGAACCCGTGAGTGTAAGTGAGCAAGCTTAATTTATTATTCGCACATGATTATCAAAGCAGGATATTTGCATTTTTCAATGTAAGTTTAAATAAAAAATTAGCATCAGTCATGTTATTTTTTTATTTCAGACGACTCCAACTGGCCTCGAACCGCCGCCTCTCTGTCTCCGCTGATCTACAGTGCCAAGTCCATGGCCATTGCGGTGATCCTGACCATGGCCATTTGCTCACTGATCAGCTTTCTGGCGGGGTACCGGATATCTCAGCACCGGATGGCCCAGAACGGGGGGTCCCAGGTCGGCAGTCCGGCCTCGTCCTGCACTTATGACGCGGCCCCCACCGGCAAGGGGGGGCCGCCCCATTTGGACATTTATGGCTCGCCCCCTCCACATACTACTAAACTGAATCAGGCTGTAAATTTAATGCTGGCACTACAACAAAACGGGGGTGATCCGATGCTAAACGGGGCCGGGGGTAAGGGAGACAAGACCAGTACCACCACCCCGCTGATTTTGAACAATGGCACCCTGCCCAAGGATTATAAAGTGAAGAAAGTGTATGTTTAGTATACGCGGAATGGACTGTTGTCTTTTGCCTTGGACTTCCCAACCACCACCAGCGTCCATTCATTCTCTGTCAATTCAGGACATAATTTTGGATATCCATGAGGGCCAAATAGGGACATTTTTTGGTCTGTGGTCGGGTCACGGGTCACTGGTTCTAAACCGATGACTCATGGAGTGACCGTAATATTATTTTTTACTAGTCGGGTGATGCCTATAATGACAGAATGCAGATATTTTTTGTGGCTATACGGTGTAGAAGATATTATGACTACATATTTCGCTGAAGCCAGTGACGATGTTTTTTTTAATTCATGACAATTCACAGTCCAACAGAAGACCAACTAGAAGTACACACCTTGGCTAATGATATGATCTCAGAACATTCCTATTAGATCTGGAGACTATAAAATATGCGAACGATTTGTGAAACACGCCCCGGATTTTTATGAAACGCAACCCGAATTTAATACCAACTGGAATTGGGTGCGCCTTTGAGCGCTATTTGACGCAACTGCGCTTTGACGCAGTTTTATGAAACGCAACTCAGGTTTATGAAACGCGCCCCTTTGGACTCTCCCATTGCAGTTCACGCCGTGCAATGGATAATTCTAAGCAGCCCGGTACTTGCGTGATATAATTTTTGCAACTACGATGCAAAAATCAGCTACAGAATCTACGCTATTTCGAAAAAATATCTTTTGAAGTTTGATTTTGATGCAGTGATGGCTGGCTATTTTGAATTTTAATTCTCTTTTAATATGTTTTCCACTAGCACTCTAATTTCTAGTATCAATCTTTTAGACGAAAAAAACTCAAATTGTGGGTTGATTATATTTTTTAATGTTATAAGAATCTAAATTTATCTAATACTGTATTTTTTATTTTTTATTAAGTTAAAAATGTTAGATTATTAAATTTTAAAATTATATTAGCATTAGAGTTCAAAAATATAATAAAAGTCAAGCCAGTTTGTTTGTGCAACACTTTGTGCACTATTCTGTGCCATTACGTTTGTGTAATCTATTTTTTCAGTGTTTTGTGAAATGTAAATAATTGTATCTTTTTATGTACTGCTAAATACTTTGTAGTGCCTATTTTAGTTTAGTTTTAAAATTTCATCAAATTTTGATCCTTATCCAATTTATTCCCCAATTTAGAACTAGAACCAGACTGTGTAGCTTCCGTTCTGGAAACACACTTTATCTCAAAATAATTCTATTTTCATAATTTAGTAAACGTTAGTGTCCATTTTTCTGCTTTAAGTGTTTGTATAGCTGCTTCTTATGTTTCCCTGTTTTTGTTGTGAGTGTTAATCTTATGACTGTATATTTTGCTTGTTACTTTTCATGGGATGTTTGACTTTTTGGAAAATTTTTATTCTATCGCATTTAATGTACTTTATTAAAACTTATCTGTTTTTTACTACAACTTTTAAAAACTTTAGAAAAACTTCTGAAAACTTTTTTATTGTGGATATTTTGATCTGATTGTTGTGCTAGGTTGGGATCATAATTACAGCCATTCAGTGGGAAAAAGTATAAAAATTGCTGGTGTTTTCTAATTTTGCCAACTGAACGAACATACGGCTGTAAGTATGAATCGACCCATTAGACCAGCACCCGATTTTTCGAAACTATTATCAGTGGATAACTGATTGGTATATTTTTTTGCAGTTTGCAAATAATATTTATCTCAGTGGAAAAATTTCGTTTCGAAAAATCGGGCACTTGCGGCATTACTTTAACTGATTTCGTGTGCTGCGTACAAATTTGGTGCTCTCTTCCTGTTTATGTAATTGCTGTTGTGTCTGTCTACACTGTTACAGGGTGCCAAAATGTAGTCGTATCAAGATGTATTATTTCGTTTCACGGCGGGAGGAAAATTTCTAGTTTCTGTCAATCAAACCAGTCTTTTATGCATTTTTTAACGGATTAAATAAGTTTGCCGGATTAAGCGTGTTAAAAAACATGCTAAAGATGTCTAAAAAGAAGTGTAAAAACCACTGGAAAGAGAATGTGGTCAGTAAATTGCGTGAAAAGGTCAAAAGGGTTTTTAAATTATTGCATTATTTTGTTCTCTGCTCAAAAGTTCCATTATAAAATATTGTATTTTTTGTGTTTATGTCAATGCAATGATTTATAGTGCACAGATGGCCGATAGTACAGAACAAAAATTCACGTCTGCAATTTTACCGTACTATTTGCCAATCAAACTATAATTTTGCGTCTTTTTTGGAACCTATTCACTGAAAAAGTTGTGTTCACATTTTTATAGAAGATTTTTCAATAATTAATAATAGTTTAATAACAGTATATTGAATGATATACGGTTTGAAAACCATTATTATATTTGTGTAAATCATCTTTTAAGCCTTCGGGAAAAACGACTGTTCAGTAAATAGGTTTCAAGACGACTGAATTGTAATTTTATGAAACCTTTGTTTTGCCCTTTTGGCTGTGATTGTGATCGTTTAGTTTTAATCTTTGTTGTTTGATTTGTCATACTGCAATGATGAAATTTCATGATTTTTTGTTTTTATTTGTTTTTTAAGAAAATGGGAAATTTAACTATGAATTCAGTAAGGAAGTATTGATGTATAAAAGAATACTTAAGGTGGTAGTAATGATTTCGACGATATGACTTTGAAGCACGTTTACACAGCGATTTTAAACTCGCAGCAAAGCCGTAATATTGCCGACTAAAATTGTGATGTCGAGAATCTTAGTTAAGGTTTGCTACGACATATTACGTTGGCTTACGAAACAGTACGCCAACATGGTAGCTAGTCTTAAATTTTACCTTTTTACTAATCGCTTCAAAAAAGAGCTTTCAATGAAATCTAATGCAAGAAATCGTCGAAATTGTTACTACCACCTTAAATGTGAAAATGGTTTAAAAACATGAAAATGAAAAACTGCATATTTTATGATTTTACCATAACCTTATGGGTGTATATAGGACATGTTCTGTGCTTGTAATAATATGATTCAGTAAAATTTTCGAGTGGTTACAATGCCTCGTCTTAAGATTTTCCTGTTGAGCCACAACGCACAGGTAGGTATTTAAGTTCACTCTAATATAGTTTGGTATACAGCTTGATTGTCATCTCGCTTACGATGTGTCCATTAACTTTCATGCTGGTGTTGCAGATTGTGTATTGATGTGTGTGGGTTACGGCGTGTCTGTCGTCTCGCTTACACTGGTCTCCGTGCATGGTACACAGCACTTTCCATAATGGAGTTCCAGCTTTCTAGACCTCGTCTTGGCCCGGTATGGCAGTGCCACCGGGTCTAGCCGTCTTCCCCGAAATGGGAAAAAACTTTTTTTACATCTAACACAATGATAGGTTTAGGCTAACAGTTATACTTGGTCACTACGTCACGTCGTACAGATAAAAAACCACACTATCATTTTTTTGTAATTATTTTGAGCTGCGCAACAGCCTTTGTCGTATACGGAAGTGTTTCCAATTTGGCTACTAGGCTACATATTATGATTGTACATATTTTGCACCAAACATTCATTTGTTCCTGAGAAGGGATGATAACTATTCTGTTTCGTAAACGTTGATTGTTTGTACGAAGGTTCATACAGTGTTCATATAATTCAAGGCAAGTATGGTTTGCACAAGTTCGCTGTCGCTATCCCTGCTGCTGCGGCCTGACTTGCCCGCCTTTCGTTTTTGACACACCCATACAAATGATACCGTGGCCGCAATGGCCACAACCAAGACGACTGCCAAGACGATCAAGCCAATCTGCCATCCAGTCAAACCTTTCGAATCGATCTCGTCTTTGGCCCTTTTATCTCCGGTGGTGGACGGTTTCGCCGCAGCAGCTCTTTTCGACTGCACACGAGGAGCCACAGGGACATAGTGGCTAATGTGAACTTTAGGATGTTTCGCTATTTGCAATGTTTCTCTCGGATTTTGGCCTTCGTGACAGAAGTTTGTGGCCTCAACAGCAATGCCATTGATTACGACTTGAACTTTTTTTTTCCATAGCTAGCATACATGTCAAACCGACCTTCGACTGTCAGAGATATGGCAATGCCTCTGTTCCTGTAAAAATATGAATCCATTCCGCCAGGATCCAAAGGGTACACTTTGATTTGGTGGTAATTCAGAAATTCTACAGCCACCATAAGATTATGTGCTTGTTGTTCTGGTTTGCAATACTTTCCATCGCATGTGTTTCTGCAACACTGATTTGTGACATACAGCCTGCTTTGACGGCGACTCCATGTCGGGCCCCCAGACATGAAGTTGTTGAAATCTACGGTAACCGTGGCTTCTGCCGACTCCGTGATGAAGGGTTTGCAGTCGTCTATCTCTGGTAGTCTGTATTTCCAGCAGCCATAATAATTGGGTGAGGCGCAAATATACAGTACCGGTCAAAATTAAAGTAGTATGCTCGTTCGAGCACGAGCTTTTTATTGCATAATGCTCGAAGCAGATTGGACTGCTCGCGAGCCTTACGAGCAGTTTAATTGCTTATCAAGTTTTGTTGGTTCGAGCTTTCTGCGAGCTTTTCTTCACAGCTGTTGTAAGTCTAAAACTAAGTGACTCGCGTACGTATGTAGTGACTTCTACATAGTGTTAGCAGTTGGTTTGCTTTTTGAACTCTGAAAGTCTCGAGGACGCCTAGTTACTGGCATTTAGTAGCAATACATGTATGAGGAGGGCTTTCCGCAACACGAAAGGGGTCGCGGAAAATGTCCAAAACTTGACCAAACGTTTTAAAATGTGCCTTTATCAAACTTCGGCAAAATTTTAGTCATTTTTGGTCGATCCGGGGGTACTCGAAATTTTGTAGTGCCCCTCCCCCAATTTTTGCACCGCGTTGCAAGAATAAATAGTATGCCCCTGCCGACTTAAAAGCAACATATGAATGACTGAAATGTGTGGCAATCAAAACCAAATAAGTTTTGTCACATTTGCTTGTCAGGTCCAGCTTGCATAAATAATAATAACTAATTGCTACTGACAAAAACCTACATAGTATATAGTTTAGTTCATTTTACAAATAATTAGTGGTATTCCATAAGTGCCACCAGTTGGCGTTTTATAAGGGTTTTGTGGCTTAAAGTTTAGTCAGTTTTTATTGGTCAGACGTCAGTCACCCATATGTAAACTGTACGAAAATTATTCAGTTAAGCCCTATATAGAACTGTCCGAAAGAGTATGTTTTACCTAATGGCATAACCCGGACAAAACAGGTACAAAGCTGCCATAGTCGTATTGTAATCCAGAAGTTTGTGCAGTGTAATAAAAGTAATCTAAAAACTGGTATGCAATCAGCTTAATTGGCAAGTTTGGTATGTCAGATGTGAATGACGTGACGTGAAAACTTATATCTTTCACCAAGCCAAAGCACTGAGTTCTGTTTAATTAGCCGAATGTTAGGAGGCGTAGACAAAATTTTTGTTAGGTATGGAACACTTCTGTACCGGGTTAATTAAATTAGTAAATTTATTAATATTATAATCCTCTGTCAAAATTTCGAGAACCCTATAATCGACCAAAAATTTGCAGTGGTGCAATTGCACCGCAATTTTGGCGGTTGCGGAAGGCCCCCCTTCGTCGACATTCAGAGGTCAAATAGCACAGGCAATTTCGATCTGCAGGAGACTAATTGGCACTAGAAGAGTCGTGCTGTCACTTAGTTTTATACTTGCGACAGCTGTGAATAAAAGCTCGCAGAAAGCTCGAAACAACAAAACTTGATAAGCAATTCAACTGCTCGTAAGGCTCGCGAGCAGTCCAATTTGCTTCGAGCATTATGCAATAAAAAGCTCGTGCTCGAACGAGCATACTACTTTAAATTTGGCCGGTACTGTACACAACGGCCTTGGCGCCAGTGTAGAGTGCCAGAAGTAGAACACCCAGCAATCCAGCATCTCCATCGCAGACCCACAACGATTCAACTGCTCAGCTGTCACTGTTGCGATCACACTCACGTCACACACAACTTGTACCTCGTTAGTCGTTACTTTGACTACTACTTGACTAGTCGTTCTCTGACCAGAATCTGGCTATGATTGGGTGATGAGAGTCGCTGTTAAGTAGTCAGGTGTTGACTATAAAAGTTTTCAGTTACAAAAATGCCATCTTCAGATTCTTTTGATGCCTTTTGCCTTTGTGAGGTTGCGGCTGACTCTGGCTTCACTAAGCATCTTGTACTTGTGTGCATTCATCTTTGACAGATGCATGATTGCATGCAGGCTTTCAAGTATCCTCTACCTAGCTATGCGTCCGTTTTATACCATAGCTTTAAACAATTATAACAAAAGCAAGTTGTGCACTAAACGCAGATTTCATGATTTTAGAACCTAAGTCCTTACTATTATTGACTGTTGATTTTCAATCGTTAAGAGCCCGTTCCTTTAACTGATCAATGGGTTAATTTTTTTGACTGCTGATATGTGGGTGGACACTGAGTGGACATCAATAGCTTATTGCAAAGCTACCCTAATGGATATGAATCTAGGTACAATATATCATGAATGTCACTTTTGAAATTTACATAGGCAAAATTGTGCCAAGAGCCCCCAAGCAGGTACCTTGACAGGTCCAGCGCAGACCAGGGCCCGATTTATCGAAACAAAATGTTTGTCATCGAAAATGTTCGTCATCAAAAATGTTCGTCATCGAAAAAGTAAATGTTCGTCATCAAAAATGTTCGTCATCGAAAAACCAAATGTTCGGCATCGAAAATACACGTTCGTCGTTAAATAGACAAATATTCGTCATCAAAAATTTTCCGTCATCGAAAATTTTGGATTGATCGAAACATTTTCGATGACAAAAATTTGGTTTTTCGATGACGAACTCGACGTTGAGAAAGCAAATGTTGCAAACAAATAGTTGAAGACAAAAATGTTCGTCATTGATATTCGTCATCGAAAATGTTGAATTTTTGAAAAATCTTGTGATAACCCTTTAATTCCCAGAGCTGCCATTTGGCACATCACGTGATGAATACCCAATCGGGGGCCATAAAACTTGATTTGTTCATTCTATTCAGCTGAACTGCAAATTGTTTTTTCAGAAAGCTTAGATCTTTATATTTAGTGGCCAAATTTTGAATCTTCTGCCGCACAACAAAACCTATGCTTCCATAAGCAATGTGCAAATTTAACTTTTTTTCATCGCAAAAGTAGTATTTTCTTCGTGACCTCATCAAGATTTTGGGTTGCGCCGCCAGCAGTCAACTTTGTATGCATCAGATACAACAAATGTTGTACTCTATTGCTAGCCTTCAACTATGGCAAGCGCACGACTTTTGTGTTAATACTCTAGGGGGAGGTACATATTATGCCTGAGCGATGGCGCAATTTTTTCACAAATTCTCAACTTTGAGCGCTTATAAAGCAAAAACGGTGCGTCCTAGACAATTAATCGACTCACTATGATTTGTGCACCATTCATTTCTCTATCGAATGGTGGTTTCGCGATCTCTCTACGATGCAAGTAACTCGAGCGATGATCAAAAAAGTAGTAGGTGTCAGAATCAGGCTGCCTGGCGCGAGATGCTCTGGGCATTAAAGGGTTAAGCTTCATGCGAGTTTCATGCAACACTCCATTCAAACTTTCTCTTGGCGTAAAATCAAATTTTGTGCAATTGTAAAGGGAAGGGGATATTTCTGAGCACCTACATAGCTACCACCGTCCTAGCTACACAACAGGACACCACGACCCGCGTACAGTACATATAGGTTCAACAGCAGAACAATGGAACCTACTAACAGCGCACGGTTTACCGTCGAGCAGGCAAACAGCCAACAGTAGTCCTCAGACTAGCAGTGACTCAGTGAGAGGAGGACAGGGTATTGACTGTCGGCGACCCAGGAAGGTAGGGTCAAGACCCGGTCGCGTACGCGTTGTGTGTGCGTACAATAGACTGTACTCGGGTATCGGTAGACTGTACTTGGGTCGGGGTGTCGCGTTGTTTAGCTAGAACGATATTAGCTAGGTGCTGAAATATATCCTCCTTGTTACACAATTTTCAGGCGCATCAGAGCGATACATTTTCATGTTTCTTGACGTCGATTTCCAAAAATATTATTCAGCTTTTATAACTTGTTAGGATTGCTTTCAAGCAAAAGTTCACTTCTAAGTTTTTTGAAATCGTTTTTTTTGAAAATTAATCTTATTTGGTTATCAAGAAACGTGACAACACATGTTCTAAAGTCTAACCAAAAATTGCTGAACCCTGAGATGAAAAAGATGTAGCGATTTTTGTGACTTCTCGCTGTACTCTTGATGCTTGCTATTTGTTCTTTTCGCATTGAAATCACGTGTTTTTTGTCTCAGGGTCCAGCATTGTTTGGTCAGACTTTAGATAACTACCCCGTGCATTTCATTCAACCAAATCATTCAATAGCATCAATGTACCTTGTGACATGCCATAATGCACACCTTCTTGAATGGAATTATATGGTTTAAGTCATTCTGTTCAACCAGAAACACAAACAGTATTTGGCTGATAAGGTCCATATCTGACGGTCCAGGGGGGACAAGGCGGGGGCATTCGGGGGTCAGTGTCGTAGTAGTCCTTTTTGGACGCAATTAAACTCAGCAGCCACGCAGGGTGTGGCTTCTCGGTTGTCGTATGAGACTGCTCAAATAGGTTTTGACCGTATACATGAGGGATCAAAACGTGGCGTTTCAATTGCCGCGCTGCAGTAAAGTTTATGAGAGCGACTAATAAAAGTGTTTTTGGCAGCAGCATGTTTAAAAAGTAAAAGTTTGCTTGGTGAAAGTAAATGTTAGAAATAGCTTTCCGTAGGTATCAGTTGCCAAACCAATTAAAAACATTGTCGTAGCCGGTATTAAGTGTAACAGTTCTATTAATATGTAAGCAAGCAAGCATTAAGTGGTTTTTCGTAGGTAAACACTAAACTAGCTGGTGAATTGTATCTGTAATGCCCAGAATATGTTTATTGGTTCGATGCACTTATACCCATTATTCCTCTGCCTAACTCGTTTATTCCGCTTCTGCTATTTGTTTAGCAAAACTTAAAGTGGAAATATGCCTACAAATAACTTAAAAGTAAACTTTTGTCTACAATCAAGAGTACATAATAGGAAAGAGTCTGACAGTGTTTCTTGTTCTAGCTAATCGGGCAAAATAGCACTGCACGTCTTGGTTTCAGTGGGGTTCTTCCTTTGAATCATGACGTCTTAGTTTTAGTTGGAACAGTCCCCCTCAAATCAGCGCTGTGTCTTGATTTCAAGAGGTTACCCCTTATTTTAGCGCAGTACCAGCTCACCACATACTTCGTGCGCGGCTTTGCCCTATCATAGTTTTTCACCTGCACTTCGGTTTTCTAGACTAATTTAATTGTATTTTTTCTAATTGCAGTAATTTGATGGTGTATGGTGAATGTGATTGTAGTTGGTAAAACAGCAAGTGAACCTCAAACTTCCACGCATGTTTGGTACTGTTGTTATGATACCGCTACTACTGCTTTGATAATTTTAATTCAAATATGATATAAATATGATACTTAGAACTTAAATAAAATACTTTTGATAATTGATACTTGAAAAAAGTTTATGATATAAATACAATACTTTGAATTTAAATATGATACTTTTGATATTTGATACTCGGAAAAAATTTAAATATGATATAAATATGATACCAACTATACATGCAATATTATACATGCTATACATACATGCTATCATACTATACATACAATATGATGCTTTTGATACCACTTTTAATATTGATACCGGGGTCAAAAGTATTGATACCGAAGTATTATAGGTATATCAAAAGTAAAACCAAACGAAATACCAGCCTATTCATTGATTTTCTTAGATTTGTCCGTCTGAAATTATACACAAGGGTTCCCCCTTTGGTTTTTATGGTACAACTCGACTGGCAATGCCCTCTACAAATAAAGAAATGCAGTAGTAGCCAATCAAAACAAGGAGGCGGAGCAAAGAGCGAGATCAAAGAATGCCGCCGTTCCTAGCCTGAACAAACATTGAAAGATGCCGCCTTTAAGCGTGGGAATTAAAACTTTTATATTATATATGATATTGGATTTTAAATAAATACAATATATACTTTTGATACTTTGAAAAAATTTTAATATGATATAAATACAATGATACTTTTGATATTTGATACTCGAAAAAATCTCAAATATGACATAAATACAATACTTCAAATTTAACTATAATACGTTTGATACTTGGAAAAGATTTAAATATGATAAATATGATACCAAGTAGTTTAAATATGATACCATAATTTCAATAGAATACTTTTGATACCATTTTAATATTGACACTGGTATAAAAAGTAATAGTACCCAAGTATCATACTTATATCAACAGTATCAAAATGGTATCAAAACAACAGTAATGTTGAGACGAGTCAGTAATGGTGAATGGCTTTCCTAATAGACATTAAGTACTACCTCTTTAACAAAATTTTAACTGATCATTAAGTAGCGTTATACTACTTTATAGCTCATTAGTGTTTTGTGTAGACAATACATGGTTTTTTACATTATATGGTTTTATTAGGACTGTTCCATCATAAAGATAAACACTATCCTGTGGTGTTGATATAGTCCATATGATGATAGTTCTGACATCATCCGCCACCGACCCAAGAGCTCGTTTTCGGCGCGCGTCCTCCGCCCCCAACCGAAAAGCTCCGACCTATTCCGCGTTTGTAGTACCTATTCCGCGATTGTAGTCTTCCTTTTGGTCTACCTTTGGTACCTGTGAAAATTATATGAGTCGTCAAAGTGCGGCGTTTTGATAGCTCTGCTGTAGTTAGAATTACCAGAGTGAATAGCAAAACGAATTTTGCGAACAACATGTTAAGAAGTAAAAGAACGTCTGATCGGTTGAAGCAAATGTTGGAAAAGTCTAAATCATTAGATTAATATACCTGACAAATCAGTTAACAGTATAAAAGTGTCTGCTTCCAGTAAGCAGTTCATTTAAGATTTAAGTAGTTTTCCTTAACTATTATTATCCCCATTTAGAAGCATTGTCGTAGTCTGCAGTAGTTCGACAAGCAAGCAAGCATTGAAGTCTTATTGTGTCTGATAACTTTTATTATCATCAGTCAGACGCATTGCGACTGTCTGCATCAGGTCGACTAAAACGCAAGCAAGCATTTAAGGTGGCGCTCAGGGGAACCGACTTCAGCGTTTAATTTTTTCAGCGATATTTTTGACCATAATGTCTTGAAGGAAAGTTGTTCAGAATGAAAAGAGCTTTCATTTGATGTGCATATTGCGATAAAAACTTTTTTAATATTTTTTGGACGATTTTGTAGCCGTAGCATAAAATTTTTTGTTTTAATATAAAATGATTACTCACATCACTTAAATACGCGGTTTCTTAGCTTTAAAAAGATGTATTAAACATAAAAATACGTTAAAGCTTTGCTGAGTTATTTAGCCGTGAAAATAGCAAATAAAAAATGAAAAACCTATAAAGCTGATAAAACTTCAAAAATGTCAAATTTTTGATTTAATTTCCTAAAAAATTGAGTATGGCTTTTGCTAACTTTTTCAACGGAAATATGCAGTTTTAGGAAAGGTCTAATTTTCGAAAAAGTGAAACGTGTGGGCAAACGTTACATTTAGCGAAATTGACTACTTTTTTTGGTCTGGGTCCCAGCTGCCGA
Source organism: Trissonchulus sp. WLG1_4 (assembly GCA_030248245.1). Classification (NCBI taxonomy): domain Eukaryota; kingdom Metazoa; phylum Nematoda; class Enoplea; order Enoplida; family Ironidae; genus Trissonchulus; species Trissonchulus sp. WLG1_4. Next base: position 14,788 of record JASANF010001458.1, on the reverse strand, counting down.
TTGCGATCGAGTTAAAGTTTTGCACAATGAAAGAAAGAATATAAATGCAGACGTGAAAATTTTTCGATTTTCAAATTTTGGCTCACAGCACTTTTTGTAGTCGCTCAAACACAACTGATTTTTGAAAAATCGACTTTTTGCAAAATCAAAACTGAAAATCAAAAATCGAAAATCAATCACGTCTAGATTTTTGTAAGATTTTTTTATCGAGGTTGTCAAAATCGGTTGAAGTTTCCCTGAGTTAGGTCAAAAATAAAATCAGTGTGACTAGGAAATTCGACATGGTCATAAAATTTAACACATTCACATTAAAGTGCTGAACTGTATTGTAAATAAATTTTTTTGAAGCCTCTTTGATGTACTATTAAAGTGGTATTCCTACTTATTGCAAGAGCTTAGCGCCGAACATGAGTTTTGGTGCTGAGTGCTACCTTAAGTGACGATGTGACTGCAAGTTATCCTGCTGTAAATGAAAAATTTGGGGCCGATTATAGTTGGATTGATGCACTTATGCCAATTCAACTTCTGTAAAATTACATATATCACTTTGACGCTATATTTTGGCAAAACGGTAGTCTCTCTGGTGTCTCTGGCACGAGAAATACGAGGTTTTTGAGATTAAATTAATTTATGTATAGGATTGTAACTAAACCCTGATGGACCGCTATAGTAGTGTAACAGTGTCAAAAAGTCTAGTAGAAAAAAGTACAAACTTAAGTTTGTAGCTACTAGCTAACCTCAATGACGTAATTGCAAAGACTTGAATGCAATTACGTCATTGACTAAAATTTAAACTTTAGATTATTCAATTGCGTCATAATAAAAAAAGAAACAAATAATTGCGTCATTTATCACGAGAAAAGTTAAATTCCAAAATTTTATAAGCTTGACCTTTAAAAAAGGGAATAACAAAACAGGCCAAATCACGGGACTCGCAAAAGGTCACTTATCTACAAACGCAAAAACCTAGTGCAAAGTTTGCGCAACACGAAATCACCACTGACGTCAATATATACGTAGACGGTAAACAGAGACGGTATTTAAAGAACTGTTATAGCTAATCGGCAGTTCAGTTGTGAAGTTGCGGGGCTCTGTTTAGGGCTAAGTAATTAAGGTCTAAGTAGTGGTAAGCCTTCGCCGTGTAGTAACGTACGTTTGCTGTATGTTAAACCTATGACGACTGTTGTTTTACTTGCGACTGAGTTTTGTGCAAATAAACCCTATGCACCTGCGTACTTGTCCAGTTCTGCTTGCACTGTGTAGAATTAGATAACCGCTAACTAGGTACCTGGCCACTAGACGAGAAGGTACCCGGTTACAACTGGTCCCGTGACCAGGATTGCGGTTGCAAGCTAACAACTTCAACTTACGTACTCCAGGCCGGGACAGCGTCATGCGACGTCAATAATGCCAGTGATCGTACACAGCTGCACGCTGTAAACCCATTTATGGCGTTAGCCCCGCTTAATCTAAGTCTACACTCCATGTTTGAAGCACCGCAACCCATAGATATCAGGCCATGGGTAAACTCAATACCAAACAACACAGCCAGTTTATTGGCCAAATCTATGAATTTGGCAAAATTTTTAGACCTTTTTCGAGAAATGAGAACAAAAGACACCCCATTTCGGTCGGTGGACCAACACCTGAAGTCTGAAGTCGGTAAACAAATTAAGAATATTCACAATTCTGAAAATGGAGACTCTTTATGGTGGTACGGCCTATTTGGAGGTGAGGTAGTTTTGGCACTTATCGTTTTCGCGCAATTTATTGCGGCCAAAATTGCATTTCAACAGATGCCACCCATAGCACAAGCCCAGGCAGCGCCGACACAACAGGTTATGTTTAAAGAACCTGATGACGGTGATGTGAGGGAACGCAAGACCATTGGCCTGAATATGAAATTATCACCACTGGAGGCAGCGTTGCTGCAACATAATTGTGGACAAACGCATCCTTGACAGTTACAGCAAACGCTGTTTCCCCTCCCCCTGTATAAATATCCAGTTTCTTTTTCGTTGTTATTTTGCTGTTAAATACGTCATGGAATAATTGGCACGTGAAATTTCTGAACGCATGTAGACTTAGCCTTCTTGAACTACGTATCGTCAAAACAAATCTCTGCCCCAATGCAATATTGTTACTAAAAGCGCGTGACTGTACTGGCACATACATGCAAGGCTCACTTCTTCAGTTAAATGTTGCACTAAGTTATTTTAACTCTCACTACTTTTTTGCTCTGTTGCAAATTGAAGGGTTTTTTCTGTCCTAAGACACTGGATGTGGCCTAGTAAGTTATTTTGCTCTAAATAGACATGGTCTAGTCAGTTCTCGGACATGTCTAGTTCCAAGGATTGAGTCGATAATTTACTTAACAGAAAAAAATTTGTTGCTTCAGATGGCGGAATTTGGAATTGATGATTTAGACACAAAATGGGGGGAGGAGTACGCACGAATTAACGACCGTTGGAAACGCGCTAAGAACCGTGTTAAAAATTTAAGATTACGTAGAGCAAAAATTTTAGTAAATCTCCATAAATACGGTGCTATTTCTCGTGACCACGTTACTATCAAACGAAAGGCTACCGTAAATTATATTTTTCCTGAAAGTCGGCAAAAGGGGCAGCTATTTCACCAACGACCTCGAAGGCGTCCGTCGACGCTAATAGCAGCCAAGCGGACGCTACTGACCGACGAGGGAACGTGAGCCCCTCGGCTGAACAACAAAACCCGAAACATCAGCCTGACTCTGACGTTTCACTTGACACACTTGAAACATCAAAGGACGAGTCTAATTTTGACTTGTCTGGCCGTAGGGATCGGTTAGAAAAAAAATTGCGCAATCCCAAACCCGACGGCAGCTGCCGGTTTCAAAGACACGGGGGTACAAACTGAAACTGTCCCCCTTGGTCCAAAACCGGCGAAATGTTTTTACGCAACCCACCTAAATTACCCACCAAACTACAAGAAATCCTGCGTAAAGACTTTAGTGAATATTCGCACCTACTTCAGTGTATGAGCCGAAGCAAGCAATTCCGCCAGCTGACTTCCAGACATCCTTCGTCGAGTCAAAAAAAGTACATTATCATAAATTATGTATGGAGACAACACGTAGCAAGACTACGGCGGAAAATGTGCGTGATTTTTTGCAAAAATTGATCGCACGCTCTAATTGGGTGCGAAAAATTCACTAGCCAAAAAAAGGTTAATTGTAGTTGATATGAACTTAATTAATTGCCGCTTTCTTTTATTCAGCGATGGTGACGGATCAAGCGTGCCAGTATATACCTGTTTAACAACCACTTCGCGATGATTGCACCCCTATTCAGCATGTATGCACAGACCGACGCCATGGATCGTGACGAAGTTTCGGGTTTTATCCAGCATCTGGACAACATGGAAACTAACGAGGACGGGGAGGCGGTGATCGGCAAAACCCCTCATTGGCTGGACGGATCACACCCCCTGACCCTACTGGGTATGACGCTGACAGTGTCTGACGACACCCTGAAGGCACTTACAGCGGCCAAAACGCCGGCGGGTGGCCATTTTCAACCTGCTCAGCCCAAGCTATCACATCAATGGGCCCATTCTAGGAATGTATCACCTGACCGGAGGGCCTTTGAAAAATGAGCTATTCTTCGAACATCCTCAAAATTTGGTCTTGACCGTACTATTTTGGGCGACCTGGCAATGCCGTCGCGAGTCTGACAGAATCTTCCAAATGGGCCATCTCGTAGCCGCCACTGTCGGAGTTACCAGCTGCTTCGACATTGCTCTGAACGGCCTCGTCCGGCTGGAGGACGTTATGGACAAAAGCCTGGAACTACGCCGCGCATGGAAGTTCTATCTGCAGGGCAAACGTCGCTGGAGTTACCCTTGAAAAAGTCAACGCCACCAAAGAAAATTTGTGTCAGCCTACAGAGCATGTGCAAGCCGTTAATATAATTATAATTGTGTTTTTATTCTTGCAGTCAGTTGCGTTAATATCTCAACGTTTTATATTTTTCTACAAATTATTTGAATTAACTCAGTCAATTTTTGAAAATACTGACTCAAGAAAGATTACGCAGCGGAAAACATGAACAAGTGTAAAGTCAATCGTGAAAGCCTGTTGGATGAAACAGGCTTTATACATGTTAATGTTTTCCCAGCGCTTTGCATATATGTTATTTTTTATATATGTTATTTGCTTTATATGTTATCTGCTTACCCTAGAGTATAACTATGCATAACTATGTATAACTAAGGGGTTAACCACCAGGGTACCAGGTCGACAATTTTAGTGTAACATAGACTGAACCTGTCCAGACCTGCCGCTAAACAAACAGTAGGCAGGGTTGGCCATTGACGAATCTGGACAATCGTTTTATAAGGGGGACGATTGTAACAGTGTAAAAAAAGTCTAGTAAAAAAAAGTGCAAACTTAAGTTTGTAGCTACTAGCTAACCTCAATGACGTAATTGCAAAGACTTGAATGCAATTACGTCATTGACTAAAATTTTAACTTTAGATTATTCAATTGCGTCATAATAAAAAAATTAACAAACAATTGCGTCATTTATCACGAGAAAAGTTAATTTCCAAAATTTTATACTCTTTTAAAAAAGGGAATTACAAAACAGGCCAAATCACGGGACTCGCGAAAGGTCACTTGTCTACAAACGCAAAAACCTAGTGCAACGTTTGCGAAACCCAAAATCACCACTGACGTCAATGTTTACGTAGACGGTAAACAGAGACGGTATTTAAGGTGGCGCTCAGGGGAACCGACTTTGGCGTTTATGATAAAAAATTTTTTTAAATTTTTTGGACAATTTTGTAGCCGTAGCAAAAAAATTTTTTGTTTCCATATAAAATGATTAGTCATATTATTTTGAAATATGCGGTTTCTTAGCTTTAAATTGATGTATTAAACTTAAGAATACGTTGAAGTTTTGCTGAGTTATTTAGGTGTGAAGATAGCAAATAGAAATTGAAAAATCTAAAAAGCTGATAAATTTTCGAAAATGTCAATTTTTTGATTTAATTTATTAAAAATTTGAGTATGGCTTTTCTAACTTTTTCAACGGAAATATGCAGTCATAGGAAAGGTCTAAATTTTGAAAAAGTGAAACGTGTGGGCAAACCTTACATTTTTGCTTAGCGAAATCGACTACTTTTTTTGGACCTGGCTCCCCGCTGCCGATAGCGAACGAGTTGAAAATTCGCACAATGAAAGAAAAAATATAAATGCAGACGTGAAACTTTTTCGATTCTGAAATTTTGGTTCGCAGCACTTTTTGTAGTCGCTCAAACAGAACTGATTTTTGAAAAATCATTTTTTTGCAAAATCAAAACTAAAAATCAAAAATCGAATATCAATCACGTCTACATTTTTAAAAAATCTTTCTATCGATACCAAGATCGTCAAAATCGGTTGAAGTTTCGTTGAGCTAGGTCAAAAACAAAATTAGTGTGAATAGGAAATTCGACATGGTCATAAAATTTGACACATTCACATTAAAGTGCTGAACTGTATTCTAAATAGTTTTTTGATGTCTCTTTGATGTACAATGAGAGTGGTATTGCTATCTATTGCATGAGCTGAGCGCCGAACATGAGTTTTGTTGCTGAGCGCTACCTTAAAGAACTGTTACAGTAAATCGGCAGTTCAGTTGGGAACTCGCAGGGCTCTGTTTAGGGCTAAGTAATTAAGGTCTAAGCCCAGGTGGTAAGCCTTTGCCGTGTAGTAACGTACGTTTGCTGTATGTTAAACCTATGGCGACTGTTGTTTTACTTGCGACTGAGTTTTGTGCAAATAAACCCTATGCACCTGCGTACTTGTCCAGTTCTGCTTGCACTGTGTAGAATTAGATAACCGGTAAAAAAATCGTTTAGAAAAAAATTAAATAAAATTTCACAATTTAAAGAAACAAAAAAATGAAATCGGAAAATCGTGTACTTTATCAGGACTTTCAGGACATTCTTAGGTGCAAACTCTGGTGGCATCCATCAACGTAGTCGTCACAAATACATATGTTCATTAGCAAAACTCAAAATAAAGCGATGGAAAAAAATGAACACGTTTAAAAAATAATAAATTAAATAAAAAATAATCAGTAACGGGGACGTTCGCAAGCTAGAATTTAATATTTTCAATTTCTGTAACGTCATTTAGTAGTCATTTAAAAGTCATCAAATTTAAAGTTTACTTCAGTTTTATTGCTTTAGAGCCGTTTCATAATAAAACTTCGGTTTAGTTTCAAAATTATAGCTTCGAAACTTTAGTTTAATGACTCACGACGTTCAGTTGCTGTTTTGAAGTGAATGCGGACTGTGGCCGACATTATTCGTTGTTGTTCTTTTTGTTATTGAAATTGTGTTGTTGACTGTGCAGTTGTAAAGTAAAATGGAGGAATTTGTGAAAGTAAATTGAATCGTTGATACCGTCTCGTGGTTCTTGTGAGTTGGCTAAGTAAAGGCTACCTAGGTGTTAGGAAGTAAATAGTGACCTAAGTGGTTAGCCCAAAAGAGTCTTGCAACCTAACGGATTTAGTCGATTAAAAAATTCAACTCTCTTATTTCGACTTGATCATAATTATTTATGAATACAACAAAGGGCTAATCTAGTAATTTCATTATGCAAGTGGTCACTAAGAAACAAACCAGACAACCATTTAAGTTACAAAACAAATGCAGAAAATTTTTGTGCTGAAATAAAGGACTAGTGTAGTGTCCACTATGAAAACACATTTAGATTGACAGATAAACCTTGTCATCACGACACGTTACACACATCTCAAAAACCACATTTTGGTCTGTAACTATTGTAACCCCACAGAATTTTACGATGGCATAAGGACCAAAAGTCATGGCAAACAACTAAAGTCTGACAAAATATAGTTGCATTACTTGAGAAAACGAAACATGTGACTTTGTTACAAAAAGAAAGTTTGTTTACTAGTAAGAGTACATCAAGTAGTCACAAATGTCATACCACTAAAAAAAGAAAGTGGCGCAACTATTTTTTGTCAGACTTTAGCAAGCAAGCAAGACTGCAGTGGTTGATGATTATATTTTACATCAAACTCTTACTTGTTCGAATTTTTTCGGTTATCTCATTGTGCAACCTGTTCCGATGTGCAACCTCTCAATTCCAAGTTACAAGCTTTCAGTTGTGGAAGTACGGGTAAAATAAAGAGTTTAAGTTATAAATACATAGTTTAAGTCGATACACACGTCGAACTCACGTAACTGCAAGTAAAGATTTATTGTTTGTGCAATTATAAGCCATATCAGCATTTTTTTTTTTTTTTTTTTTTTTATTTTTTTTTGTCAGTAGCTGTTTGTTAGTTCTCTAATGGAGTATTCATCTTGCTTTCAGTTAAGTTTCACATAAGTTAAAAACTAAAGGTAATTGTTTTATAAACTATATAGTATATGTTTGATTTAATTTTGGGAGGTGTAAGATTTGGCAAGGGTGTGGAAAATGTGTTGAGGAATTGTTTTGCTTGGTTTTGTAGATAATGCTTCTGTAAAATTCATTGTTCAGGTTCTAAAGTGCTGATAAATATATAATCTAGAAAAATTGTTATGACAGGTTTGTAATTGACTGTCATGTATCTAAAATTTCTTGGACGCATTTGCTATGTGTGATGATCTACTCGTTGTAATAATGTGCGTTGTGAGCGCTTTTGTGCATAATGTGTACGCGCGTGTATAAAACAAGGAGCCGCATTTTTTCGAGGGTTAAATTTATTTTAGATGAATCCGCGGTGTGATATACTTGCAATGCTGAGGATATTCTATCGAATATAAAGGGCTTTTTCGCATTTTTTGAAGCACATATTAGACTCGCGACGACGCGAGGCTGAGGCTGCGCGTAAAAAGCAATCGCTGTGCACTGCAAGTCAATATGATCAGCAGAAAAAGAGCTATCTTGATGCGTGTGGCTATTCACTAACAACGCATTATTATTATTATCGTCTAAGTCTACTATTAAGACTTAGAACAAATTATTAATTCTTTCTGTTTGAAAATTCTTTCTGATTCAGGTGACTTTCAGTTTCCATTCTTTCTCGGTTAGTCTTTCGATTAGCGATATTAAAAATAAAAATTCACATAAAAATACTATGCAGGTTGCACAAAATGCAAGCATTTATCGATAATCTACGATTATCAGCAGACTGTCTTCTTATCTACAAAAAACAACCAGCCAGCCAGACAGACTGGCGAATAATGACGAATTATGAAGCACGGTGAACAGTGACCTATTTACGTACTGCTCTTGATACACACGCACACACAATAGTGTGTTTTAGTGACCTGCCACAGTGTCACAGCTGAACTAGTGTGAACATATAGAGCGTTTGCCTATAGTTATACGCGGGGCTGAGGCCGCCGCATTGAGAGTAGAGTGTGATAGCCAGCTCAGGTTAGCACACACGGAAGAACACACACGCACACACATTTAATGCAATTCTAGGCCTCCCTTTTCACGTACAGTTATACACATGAACAAAAGATACGTGTTAAAGTGAGCCTGTCTATCGTAGGCTATGTCTGTATGTCGGCTATGTATGTCGTAGGCTGTAGGGTAATTCAGCCTATGTGCATAGGGCCTAGGCTATCAGTATTTCCTTATAGACCGGGCCACAAGAGGACATCCGTATGGCCTAGGCCTAGTGTTGTCCCTTGTGGACAGTATGAGGGACAACGAAGTGCGACTGGCTATTGTGATGTCCGTTTATGACATGCACACACGTGCACCAAACTGAGTAATTGGGGGCGAAGGTCAAAGGTTAGTTTTAATTGCCCCTTAATAAATTAATTTTAAATAGAATTCGTTGTGACATGCTGTAAGTGCTGAGGATATTCTTCAAATATAAAACGCGGCACAAAATATAATTAAAGCAAGACTTTTACATACATAACAGGTCAAACTGTTGTGTTTGCGTGATTTCATCTTGCTTTCAAGTTAAGTTTCACATAAGTTAAAAACTAAAAGGTAATTGTTTTATAAACTATATAGTATAATGCTATTGCATTCTAAACACCGACTTTAGCGGCAGGTGCTAAAACGCACATTTGCGCACAGCGGTCAGCTGCGAAAATATTGTTGCAGCGAAATCCTCCAGTTTTGCTCCATGGTTTTGTAGATAATGCTTCTACGTAATTCACATTGTTCAGGTTCTAAAGTGCTGATAAATATATAATCTAGAACATTGTTATGACAGGTTTCGTCATTGACTGTCACTGTATCTAAAATTTCTCGGAACGCATTTGCTATGTGTGATGATCTATTCGTTGTAATAATGTGCGTCTGGACCTGAGCGCTTTTGTGCATAATGTACGCGCGTGTATAACACAACAAGCCGTTTTGGGAGTAGGATAATTTATTTCAGATAGATCGCGGTGTGATATACTTGCATGCTGAGGATATTCTATCGAATATAAACGCGGCCTTTTTCGCTTTTTTGAAGCCCATATTACGACTCGCGACAACGCGAGGCTGACTCACACATAAAAAGCAATCGCTGTGCACTGCAAGCCTCATATGATCCAGCAGAAAAGAGCTATCTTGATGCGTGTGGCTATTAGCTAACAACGCTTATTTTTTATAATTCTAAGTCTTGCTGTAGGGTTTTCGACGTTCTTTTATTCTTTCTGTTTGAAATTCTTTCTGATTCAGGTGACTTTCGTTTCCTTCTTTCCTCGGTTGTCTTTGGGTCACAATTGTAAAAAATACCAAATTCCCGCTCAAGTAGTCTGCAGGTTGCACAAAATGCGCTTTTCTATCTCGTTACTGGCAGACTGTCTGCTCTGTCAAAACACCAGCCAGCCAGACAGACTGGCGAATGATGAATTATGAAGCACGGTGAACAGTGCGCTATTTACGTACTGCTCTTGATACACGCCCCAATAGTGTGTTTTAGTGCCTGCCCAGTGTCACAGCTGTGAACTACGTGCATACTACATATAAGCGCTTGGCGACCAGAGTATACCGGGCTGAGGCCGCCGCGTAAAATTCGAGTGTGATAGCCAGCTCAGGTTAGCACACACGGAAGAACACACCGCACACACATTTAATGCATTCTAGGACCTCCCTTTTCCGTCAGTTATCACATGAACAAAAAAGATCGTGTTAAGTGAGCCTGTCTATGTGGCTTGTCTGTTGTGGCTTGTTGTGTGGCTGTCGGTATGAGCCTTGCAGCTGGGCCTGGCTATCAGTTTTCCTTTAGACCGGGCCACAAGAGGACTCCGTTGGCCTGGCCTTGTGTTGTCCCCTTGTGGCCGGTCTGTAGGACACGAAGTGCGCTCCGGCTTTGTGTGTCGTTTTGACTGCACCCGTGCCACTGAGTTTGGGGGCGAAGGTGGTTGTTTTTTGCCCCTTTTGTGAACTGCATCTCCTGGCTGGGCTGACCGAAACGCTAAAATGGAGGAAGAGAAACGGAATAAATTAAGTGTATATTAATACACGTGTAGGAAAAATATAAAACACATATATTTTATAGTTGTGGTGTTGTAGTAGTATTGTTGTTGTAGTTGTGGTGTTCAGATCCTTATTCTAGGCTGTCTTTTCTGTATTGTGGTGTTCTGTATTCTTTATTATTTGTTTGTTTTTTGTGTATTTTTTCTTCCTTTTTTTCCATTGTTTTTTTTCTTGCTTGTTTTTTTCTTTTCTTTTTTGTTTCTTTTGGGGTTGTTTGTTGAGAAGGCGGAGGACCTATGTTTCTCCTCTGTTGGTCTTGTGGCTGCGGGGATAGGGTGGGGAGCTCTTACTTTTTATTAGTAGTGCCTCCTCCGCCCTGCTGTCCTCTTCTGGTCTGCTGGTTTGTGAGGTTACTACTCTATCGCCTAGGCCCTATGGCATAGGGCCTGGACTCCCTTCCCCCTTACGACATATACACTGCGGCTGAGGCCGCCGCGTAAAATTACAGTCAGTAGCTGTTTGTCAGTTTCTCTGCAGGGTTTGAACTACGCAAACACTGCGCTTGCCTTACTTAGTATCCAAATGTTTATCATATTTTTGTAAGCCAAAACATTAATTTAATAATATACTTCTTTATAAAATCTAAGCCTTACCTACTAAATTTTTTCACCTCGAAAAAATGTGATTATAGCTACACACAGCCAGGTCGACTTAATATCATGAGTTTAAATAACCACTCGGTGCACCAGCGAAGGTTAAATTTTACCCAAGCACTGTTGATCCATTTTTTTTAATCTTTTCCATTCAGCCTAGCAATAGATTCACGCTACGGCTAATGAGACTTCCCCTAGCATTAAAAATTGCAATTGGCCACAACAACTTGTCTCCTATCTAAGTTTGAAGTGAAAGTTGAATAAGTTTGGTCCAACACCATTGTGCCGAATTTCTCTACCATTTTTAATTTCGCGTACGTGTATACGAAGAATGCAATAATATTAGGTAATTTTAAAGTAGTTTCTGATTTTGCCATTTGTACTTCAAATCCATCAAATTCATTTTACGTAGCCACGTGATTGCTTATAAAAAAGGAGATAACGGATGACTATTGTCATAGTACACATATTTGTTTACTTAGTATCTGTTTGAATTCCAGTTGCTGCGTAAAGTGCCAGAATGTCAGAATGTGCCAGTCGTTGTGGATACCAAGAAATTTGCCAATTCTGTGTTATTTGACGTTATTGTAGCAGAATTGTTATATTTTCATGATTGACATCAAACTATAATTAAACTATAACATAATTAATTTTTTTGTATAATTGTGGTTCTATTGATACAAATGATGACTAAAACCTAATAACTTGGCTAGCACGTACCGTCCCGGCCATAACTAGGGTCCCAATGTTGCGAAAGCGAAGACCCTTTCTTCGCGGCTTCGCGAATATTTCCTGATTATAATTTGTATTCTTTTTTTCACAACTCTCTGCAGGTCAAAGGTCAGCCTGTTTATGCACATACGCGTAAATACGTGTAGCGTACGTATTTCACGCATATGTAGGAAGACTTGGCCTTGGCATACTAGCTGCAACGAATTTAGCCTTGCTTTCACGCTAACTTAATATTCGCGAATTTGCGAAGTGCCTTTGCATCTTCACAGACAAAGGGACACCATTTTTGGCCGAGACTGTATGTTTTGCTAAAGTGAACACTAATAAGACAATTTTCAGACGGTAACGCGTGTAAGCGAAATCGAAATAGCACTTTTTGTGCTATAGCGCTTTTTTTATGCGCTATTTCCGAAAAGCAAAATCCGAATAGCAAAATCCGAAAAGCCAGCCAGCAGCGGCTGAGACCAGCCGGCCGGCCGGCCGGTCAAAACTGGCCGGCCGGCCGGCCGGCTAAAAACACCGGCAGCCAGCCAAATTCAACCGACTGACAAAATGATGCCGGCATAACAATCCGGCAGGCTAAGTTTATGCCGAAATGACACTATGGACTGGTTTTATCCTAAAATTTGGCCATTCTGGCCGGCCGGCCGGCTTTCGCGGGCCGGCCGGCCGAAGTTTTTTGCCGGCCCGGCCGCCGGCCGGCCGGCCGGCGGCCGGCCGGAGCCGGCCGGCGGCGTTAGCGGCCGGTCAAAAACAATACCAACAATTTGGAATAAAATGAGCGAGGGATGGTAAGTCCGACAAACCCAAAAAACGCGGGGGCGGGGGGGGGGTGGGCGCCTACTGAATCTTTTTACCCTTCTAGGGTTCCATTTTGCGTAACCAATAGCAGCGAAGAATGGAAAGTCATGTTGAGTAATTGCCTACAATTTGGACTAAAAGGAGCGAGTAATGGAAAGTCACAAGAAAAGATCAAGTCAAAGAAAGATGAAAGAAAGCAAGTGTACCTGTCGTTGCGTGTATAGCGCAAATAGCGGGGGGGGGGGGTGGGGGGGGGGAGTTTTTGTGGTGGAAACTATAGTAGCGCATATAGCGCAAATAGCGCCTAGGGGTGGGGGGGTGGCGTTTTTGAGCTGGAAACTATAATAGCGCAAATAGCGCAAATAGCGCCTAGGGGTGGGGGGGGTAAAATCTCGTGCTCGTGCACGCTTACACGCGACATCTACCTTTCAGACACATGAAGAGCAGTCTGGATTACAGTTCGATTTCACGAGATATTTAATAACTTGATTGCCTCTCCATTTGGCGGGCAACTGGAAGCCGTTGAAAATATACGGTATACACAATGTAAAAGTACCCGTAAAATGTGCTCTTTGAATGTGCAATAATTTTATTCATCTAGTTGACGTTTTTGAATTATTGAGGTCCAAAAAATTGTCCAAGTTTGTGATTGGCGTGCCATTTGGCGGAGAATTGTTGGTTGCTAAAATTATAAAGTATACACCATGTAAAAATCTATGCAGAACCTACTCTCTGAATGTTCAACAGTTTGACTCTACTTAGTTGAAGTTTTTGAGTTATGGATGATCCAAATTGGCGTCTGACACTGATTTTTTGCAGTTTAATAGAATTTTTGTAGTCTCATTCAAGTGTGTACCGAATGGTAGGGTCTGCAAGTATTCTGTCATGGAATGGCCGGATTGAGACATATATTTTTTTCGGTACCCAAATGAAGAGTCGGATTAAGGCAGATATCCTATCCAGCACCCAAATGGAGGGCCGAATTAGGTCGGATATCCTATCTGACATCCCATGGATTGGCCGATCCAGAATTCTGGGCGGTCCTTGTCCCAAATCAGTCCCAATTTGGTTGCCCTATACTACTGCTGTGTCTTGTTAAGGCCGATTTCTACTTGAATCTAATAAAACTCATTAAATTTGGAGTGAAAATTCCATTAGGCCATGCTATCCCATGATCAGTGTAAGTTTTGTTGAGTTAATTTTATTTGGTGTCACTTAAAACGTTTCGTTATTACAAAAGGCAGTTTTTTGACCCGGAATACGTAGGTTTCCGTGGTGGTGTTTTGTCCATTTATTTGTTATTAGACTTTTGCTCCAATGGCTCTAATTTGTAATGGCCTTGTATTACTATTAAGCAAATGCCGTCATGACCCCGCCATATCTACATATGTCAGACTTTTTATAAAACTAGTTTTCAATCAGTGGTTAGTATTTAACTTTATCGAAGTTAAAATTTAAGCAGTAATTTTATTTTTCAATTTGTTTCAAATAAAATGTAAGAAGGATTCTGACATATATTTTTATATTCCTTTCCAAGTTTCCAACACATTAATCCGCGTTATATTTAGCTAGGATTAGTTTTAACCAAAAGTTCACTCTGAGTTTCACTAAAATTTAATTTAATCAATAGTCCATTCGCTTCTAAGTTTTAATGATCAAAAACTGCTGAACCCTTAGACAAAAAGAATCACGCGATTCAATACACAAGAACAAAAGTACACAAATTAGTTGCAAAAGTTACGCCACTTGTTTTGTCTAAGGGTTCAGCAGTTTTGGTTTAGACATTACTTAACAGTTCATCAGTGTAACTTGTGACATGCCATAATTTGCATCTTCTTGAAAGAAAATGACACGGTTTTACTTGTTTTGTTCAACCAGAAATACAAATACTGCCTTGCTGATAAGGTCCGTATCTGACGGTCCAGGGCAAGGAGGGGGCATTCGGGGGTCAGTGTCGTAGTAGTCCTTCTTAGACGCAAGTAAACTCAGCAGCCACGAAGGTGTGGCTTATCCGTTGGCATATTCGGTAGCGTTGTGTTGTCACTGAGCAAATGAGTAGTCAAAACGCCTGGCCGCGCTGTTATCAGAATTACCATAGCGATTAACAAAACTACTTTTAAAATAGCATGTTGTCAAGAAAAACAACCATCAACTGGTAGAAGCAACTTTCGGAAATATATCTGTGAAA
>JASANF010001457.1:0-58659 GCA_030248245.1 Trissonchulus sp. WLG1_4 | reverse complement strand
AACCTATCTGTATTTCCACAAGATCCCGTGACCTCTGACCTCTCTGTATTTCCCGAAGATCTCGTGACCACTGACCTATCTGTATTTGCAGATCACGTGACCTCTAACCCCACTGTATTTCCATAAGATCACGTGACCTCTGACCTATCTGTATTTCCACAAGATCACGTGACCTCTGACCTATCTGTATTTCCAGAAGATCTCGTGACCTCTGACCTGTTTGTATTTGCAGAAGATCACGTGACCTCTCACCTGTCTGTAATTCCAGAAGATCACGTGATCTCTGACCTCTTTATTTCCATAGCATCACGTTAGTCTGAGTCTCTGACCTCTCTGTATTTCCATAGGATCACGTGACCTCTGACCTCTCTGTATTTCCACAAGATCACGTGACCTCTGACCTGCTTGTGTGTGTCTATTTTCAGAAGATCACGTGACCCTGTGCAAGTCCGACTTTGTGGACGACCCCCCGCTCTACATCACCGTCCGGACGCGAACCCGCGAGGGCGCCGTCAGCTGTGACTCCAACGTCGTCCGGGTCCCACGCTCATTCTCTGGCGCCAGTCTGTCTGACTCCTCGCACGCCATCATTGAGTCCGCCATGAAACCGGTTGGTTGGAGGGAAAAGGGGTTTTTTGGGGGGTATTTGTTTTTTTAAGGGGGGGTTGTTTTCTGGGGGTCTTTTTTTGAAATTTACCTTGTATAACATTTTTGTCTACGCTTCTCGTCATTCGTATGAGAGTCTATGAGCCAAAGCTGTAGTGATTTATTCCGCTTTCGGTAGACACAAGAATAAATACTGAAATTAATAGTGCCGCTAATTTTTACACCAGGATTTTAGAAGATGTTTCACGTTGAACTCAATACAAGATGTTTTTTAACTGACAGATTTTTACAAATATTTTCACGAAATTCAATGTATGCAACCACAATGTGGCCACAACTCACTTAAGGGGGTAGTGTCGCGAATTTGCGCGACTATAAAACTTTTTTAGTGAACGATAGGTCATTGTTCTTTATATATTCTGAAAATATGTTTCAAGGCAAATATTTTTTACAAGTTTCGACAAAATTAATGGAGCATACAGTGAAGTCGCAAAGTCGGAAAAATGACGTTTTGAAAACCTATTCACATTCGATAATTTCGTCACAATTAGAGAACTTTTTGTTTAGATTCTGTACACAAACTAAAAGCACATAATACATATGCTCTTAGTTTATGCACACAAAATTTAATGCACATTGCATCAGTGGTTGCGGAGTAATGCCTATTTGAACTGTGAAACTGTGCGTAAACTGTGAAGTACTCACAGCAACAATGATAAATTGTGAAAAATTTAGACACTTATTTTAAAATCAAAAGAAAAACGTAACCTTCATTTTTCATTTTTCTGATTTGTGGCAAAAAATTGTGCATCACAACATTACATGTACTTCACAAGCTGGCCGCCAATCTGATATATGGCTTGATTTTTTTTTAACTTTTATGTCTCTATTGTGTGATGTCTGGCTCACAAATGGTGATTGGTTCAAAATATTGGTAGATATTGGTAGTCTAGTGTCTGGCAGTATTTATTTGACACCATATGGCATTTCACTAGTTTCTCAGTGAACGTACAATTTCAAAGCAAAAAGCTCTATTTTTGCAACCTATGAGCAAAACTGCTTTGGCGACACTACCACCTTAAACTGAGCTGAACGTCAAGTCAACCTATTGCGAATCTAACCCGTGTAGTCTAAAAGTCCAGACAGCCTTTTTTTACACACAGCAGCTGACACTCTAGCTACACTTTTGTTTTTCAGCTAAACTATTCTGGAGCTTATACGGCAGCAGGCGGGGGTTTTCGTCCGTTGTCTGTTGGGACGGCTCAGGAGGGGGTGCACACGTTTCTGTCCAGTGGCTCAACGGGGGCGGCGGTGGGGGCCGAGGGACTGCTCATGGTACAGCCAGGGGGGCCGACTCAGTTGCCACCCCCCATCACCACTCACACAGCTCACTCTGGTGCTTTCACTCAGGTATTTAGAGAGGGGGGCGGGTAGGGCTAAAAGGGGGGGGGGCGAGGGACTGCTCATGGTATAGCCAGGGGGGCCGACTCAGTTGCCACCCCCCATAACTACTCACACAGCTCACTCTGGTGCTTTCACTCCGGTATTTAGAGAGGGGGGCGGGTAGGGCTAAAAGGGGGGGGGGGGGGGGCGAGGGACTGCTCATGGTACAGCCAGGGGGGCCGACTCAGTTGCCACCCCCCATCACTACTCACACAGCTCACTCTGGTGCTTTCACTCAGGTATTTAGAGAGGGGGGCGGGTAGGGCTAAAAGGGGGGAGGGCGAGGGACTGCTCATGGTATAGCCAGGGGGGCCGACTCAGTCGCCACCCCCCATCACTACTCACACAGCTCACTCTGGTGCTTTCACTCCGGTATTTAGAGAGGGGGGCGGGTAGGGCTAAAAGGGGGGGGGGGGCGAGGGACTGCTCATGGTACAGCCAGGGGGCCGACTCAGTTGCCACCCCCCATCACTACTCACACAGCTCACTCTGGTGCTTTCACTCAGGTATTTAGAGAGGGGGGCGGGTAGGGCTAAAAGGGGGGGGGGGGGCGAGGGACTGCTCAAGGTACAGCCAGGGGGGCCGACTCAGTTGCCACCCCCCATCACTACTCACACAGCTCACTCTGGTGCTTTCACTCCGGTATTTAGAGAGGGGGGCGGGTAAGGCTAAAAGGGGGGGGGGCGAGGGACTGCTCATGGTACAGCCAGGGGGGCCGACTCAGTTGCCACCCCCCATCACTACTCACACAGCTCACTCTGGTGCTTTCACTCAGGTATTTAGAGAGGGGGGCGGGTAGGGCTAAAAGGGGGGGGGGAGGGACTGCTCATGGTACAGCCAGAGGGGCCGACTCAGTTGCCACCCCCCCTCACTTCTCACACAGCTCACTCTGGTGCTTTCACTCAGGTATTTAGAGAGGGGGGCGGGTAGGGCTAAAAGGGGGGGGGGGCGAGGGACTGCTCATGGTACAGCCAGGGGGGCCGACTCAGTTGCCACCCCCCATCACTACTCACACAGCTCACTCTGGTGCTTTCACTCAGGTATTTAGCGAGGGGGGCGGGTAGGGCTAAAAGGGGGGGGGGCGAGGCACTGCTCATGGTACAGCCAGGGGGGCCGACTCAGTTGCCACCCCCCATCACTACTCACACAGCTCACTCTGGTGCTTTCACTCAGGTATTTAGAGAGGGGGGCGGGTAGGGCTAAAAGGGGGGGGGGGGCGAGGGACTGCTCATGGTACAGCCAGGGGGGCCGACTCAGTTGCCACCCCCCATCACTACTCACACAGCTCACTCTGGTGCTTTCACTCAGGTATTTAGAGAGGGGGGCGGGTAGGGCTAAAAGGGGGGGGGGGGGGCGAGGGACTGCTCATGGTACAGCCAGGGGGGCCGACTCAGTTGCCACCCCCCATCACTACTCACACAGCTCACTCTGGTGCTTTCACTCAGGTATTTAGAGAGGGGGGCGGGTAGGGCTAAAAGGGGGGGGGGGGCGAGGGACTGCTCATGGTACAGCCAGGGGGGCCGACTCAGTTGCCACCCCCATCACTACTCACGCAGCTCACTCTGGTGCTTTCACTCCGGTATTTTTACAGGGGGGGGGGGGGCGGGGGGAACGGTGAGGCTCAAAGGGGGGGGGAGTGACTGCTCACGGTAGGTATAGCAAGGGGGGCCGACTCAGTGTCTCCCCCCGGCCATCACTACTCACACAGCTCACTCTGGTATTTTTACAGGGTGGGGGAGCAAGGTCAGTCGGAGACGCAGGGGGCGGGGAACCGCTGGAACGGTGGGTTGGTAATTTAGCGGATGGCTAGGCTAAAATAATGATTTTTTTTTGCTAATTGATATGGTTTTACGTAACCAAGGCTAGTAGGGCCGGTTCCCACTGGACAGAAATAAGAAATAAGTAACTAGAAATAAGAAATAAGGCCTTATTTCAGAAATACAAGGGCATTCCCACTGCAGAAATAAGCTTTTGTTATTTCAGAAATAACAAACCTTATTCCTGAAATAAGTTAAATTCATTTTAACTTAAAAAATAAGAAATAAGGAGTTAGCCAATCAGAAGCGTTGGTTGGAGCTTGCGACGCTAAGCCACGCCTTCCTTTCTGCTGATTGGACAATTCAAATATCGCTCTGTACGTACGTTCTGCTGCGTTCGTACTTTCAAAATCCCACCTAAATTTACCTCCAGCCAATCAAATAACAGCTTAAAATGGGCTTATTTCTTATTTCTGCACTGTGAACGCATAAGGCTTTATTTCTTGTTTTTTATTTCTTATTTCTGCCCATTATTTCTTAATTCTGTTCTGGGTTTATTTTTTCGCCAGGAAGTTTTAGCAAAGTGGCTAAAAGCTCCAAAAAATTTTTAGCCAATACCAAAATTTTTAGCTACGTTTTTACAGCGTTTATTTAGCTTCAATTCGCTTGAATTTGAATTTTTCACAACTGACTAAGCAGTGCCATACCCAGAAAAAATTTTAGAGGACAAAGACTGGGAAGAATGGATTAAAACGCACTTTCTGCAATTTTAACTCAAAAATTTGCATTACACAATAAAGCAATGGCACATATCACACAATTTCTTCATAAATGCTAGGCTGTCGTATTTGGTCGGTTTCGAACCGCATGAACCAGCAAGTGTCTGGGATTGGCATTGTAGCAGCTCCCAAGTCGAGGTCAACTTTTTCGAATTATTCGTAAATACACACGTTTGACGGCTCGGAATGTCTCTCCGGACGTGGTTTTCGAAAGTTTTCAGTAAACGAAGTCACTTAACAAACTGATCCTAAAGCTTGAACAACAGAAACATAAAATACTTCAACATGAAATATTGTTGCAGATGTGTGTATATAAATTGTAGTCACAAGGAAATTTTTTGCGTGTAATGGCAAAAACGTCAATTAGGGACGCACAGAAAATTTTTAATCTTGAACAAAATTTGGTGAATTGGAGTTATCAGAAAGTTTTTATGCCGAATTTGTTTTAGCAAATTGGCTAAAACGACCAAAAAAGTTTTAGCAAACTCTCAAAAATTTTCGCCAATGCTAACGTTTTGGCCCAAAAAATAAACCCAGATTCTGTTTCTTATCTGTTAATTCTTATTTCTTATTTCTGCCCAGTGGGAACCGGGCCGTAGTAATTAAAAATTTAGATTTATATAGTAGTGATATAATTTGGAATTATAATGCATTCCGTTTTAACTTATCTCAGCGATCTCGGCACTGCAGTAACGGTTAAGGTGGTAGTAACGTTTTCGACAGTTTTGCAGGAGTAACACTTGACAACTTACGATTAATTTTCAATCAATAATTTATAGTACGCATATTAATTTAGGAAACTATAATTTATTATGAGATGAATGAGATAAATGCTTGCTAAAATAGATTGAAACAATCATTTTTAATTTTCACAGAAAATATTTTCAGCCAGTTATGACAATTTTTCGTAGATTTTATGTTTAGCTAAGCCAAAGTAGTAGCTAGTCAAAACGGCCGTTTATTGAAAAAAGAAAAAATGACACACGGGCATGTTAAAAACCTTCAATTTAGATGCCAAAAACGTATCCTTCCGATTTTCACTTTTTGAGATTACGTCACATTTATGTAACATTTCTTTTTGAACTAAAGTACATTATACAAAAGTCCGCAAAACTTGACAACTACAAAAAGGATTTTGTTCAAAGTTTGGGGTAAATTGGCACACATATGTGTCTACTTTATACTAAAATTTCAAAAATTTTGTTTGCTTAAATTTTGCGTTACATCAATTTCATTCACAGAAATCTGTAAAAATGTACTTCCGTGGACTAAATCTCAAGTCTCGATGTTGCAATTTTTTCATGCTTTACTTTACATGTTTTTTAGACCATTTCTGATGTGTCATTTTTTTTATTTGTATTAATTTAGCTTATTTCGTGAAAAAATTAGATTCAAAAATTCGTATATTTTTCAAAATTTGAAAAAATTCAAAATTAAAGTTCCGTAACTTCTTTTCTGCATCATATAAATGCACCAAACTTAGCATTAAAATTTACCCTGTTATTGGCTATGTTGGTATAAAAAATGAAATTAGTTGGAGTTACACTGTCAATTTTACAAGCAAAACAAGAAAATTGCAAAAAATTCACGAAATTTGACTACTTTGACAGTGTCTGCTGACTAGCTTGTTACAGATTTAAGCTAGATAATGTGCATAAGTGTAATTTCAGTCAAGTTCTTTAACGTGAAAAAGACAGCTATTTAATTCATTGAGTCAATAAAAAGTTATAGCACGTTATAAAAACTGTCGAAAACGTAACTACCACCTTAAATCGGTCATTTCCTTGTTTCGCACTAATTTCTTTCACTGTTCTTGTTCATATCGAGCCCTAACAGACGTTTGGACACCATAACAAATTAAGATCCTAGATTGATTGAGTAAGCCTTAATTTCTCCGTTCGTGACACTAATAAGCCATTAGTGGCAACTATACCTCGATGCTCGATAGGTGATCAAGGTAATGCTCATCTGTCAAGAAGGTATCTTGCTAACATTTTCTGACCAAGATATTCGTAATTTCGAAATTTTCTATCAGTGGCATGTTGGTGAATATTTTCATTTATTATCTGTTTATTTAATTAGGCATTACATTTACAAAACAACTTAATTTACTTATGGATGTAAGGCGTGCGAGATGGAGAAAGGAGCAACCTCCCTCCTTAATTGAGAGTTTTGGTGAGGGTGCCAAAAATGTGTGCAAAATAGATGAATTTTCCCGTTTTTGTAAATTATCGTAAAATTTAGAGTATTTACGGTAGATTAGGGGGTAATTCCTCAAAGTTTTGCCTCCGAATATGGACCGCGTTACATACTTTTGTGGGGGGAATTTCCTCAACCCCCCCTTTTCCCCTAGATATAAAGGTAAAGGTAAAGGTAACCCGCGGATAGATAACTATCCTTTGGCGTGTCCGCCCTCTGGTGCGGTGCTCATCTCCGTTACAAAGCCCTGGAGCGTCAGGGGTGCTTCAAGAGTGATTACATCCGTGGATGGGGGGCCAGCCCCTCAAGGGCCGTACACGGACCCCTGTTACCTACTTTCCCACGTTATTGTGGTACCCATTTACCGACCAGATGAGGATGAACTGAGGATGGGTTAGCAGGAGCAGTGGTAGTAATAATCTCTTGCTCAAGGAGATTACGTATAACCGAGTGGCTGGGATTCGCTCCTCTAACCTTCCGATTAGAAATCGAACACCGTAACCACTCGGCCACAACTGGCCACTTTACCCTAGATATGCCCTTGCTGCTGTGTACTGCCTTTGCTTATATTATATACAATGGAACCAAAAAGCAGTCTTGCGTCATAGCCTTTGCTCCTGCTATTGGTGATGTGATAAAGCAGAAGTAGGCTTGGCAGGTTCCTGTCGTAAACGTAGTTTTCATTATTCAAAGGACTGTTCCCAGGAGAAATCTTTCAAGCAGTCAATTTCTTGACGCTCTAAAATGACTCTGTCTTCAGTACTAGTGTCAGATGGCTTTGTTCTTGTAGCTAATCGCTGAGGCACGGATGGTGGAGCTGTTTTTAAATGAACCTGGGGTAGGTTTTCTTCGAGTCAAATGGATTAAACGAATTAGATTAAGATATGCTTTGCCAATAAGCGTAGCACAATTTTAAAATTTTAATTCTGCATACACTGTAGGCACTGTAGTCTTAAATGACGTAGGTATATTTACAATTTTTAGGTATTGTAGAATGTAGATTGTGTCGAAAGTGACGTTTTTAAGTTATACTAAGTTGAGGCAAACCATGAAAGTAAAATTTTAGCCAATTCGGCACCTCAATAGTCAATATACATCTGTTGTAGTATATACTGCGCCAAGTTGTATGCTGTCGCAAAGATAATTTTTTATTTGTATATCCAGCTATATAGTTTTCAGCCGGTTCTTGTGAGCTACATATTAGCCAGAAAGCATGAAAGTTTATTCAGGGCAGAAGTTTGCATAAGTTAGCTTCATGGTGAAAGTCAAATTATTCCTTTCCGCTTCCGATTCAAACTGAGCCATGTATGTAAATTACTGATAAGTCTACGGACTGGTACCAAGAATGCATAAATGGGACGAGTATGACACTCTTGACTATCCAAGATAGTCGCTCGGAACGATGCTCTGGTCGAAATAGAGTTAGAACGGCTTCATTTTGAGGGGCTATCACTGTCACATACAGACATTACATGTCACAAGTTTGTTTGACATGACACATGACGTGTTTGATTTGAGGAGTGGTTCCCGTTAAGTCTAGCCATATTTTGTTCTGAGACGGTCCCTTTTGCAATCAGCATTAACCGGCTATTTCAACCGGAGCATCGTTTCGGCCGATTAGCTTGGATACATATGTACAAATGTAACAGTTTTCACTTTTCTTTATTATGTAGTCTTTGTGGCACATATAAAGCCAGTTTAACGCTGAAACCAGTTTTAGGGCCCCTTCCTTTACCAGATTAAATTGATTGCTGTTATGTTTAGTCCACAGTTCAGAAGTGGCATCGGACTAGGATAAATAAACACATAAAAATAAATAATAAATTAATTATTAAAATAAGCAAGGCCAACAGTGACCTGATGTCGGTTAGATGCCGATACGTCGAAAGCCGTTTCGACGAGTTTATTTTGCACATCAACCCATTGTCACTTTCGGTTTTGAATGTGGGGGGCATTTATAAATTGCAATTCCACCCTAGTCGCTTTTTAAACTGCAAATTAGCAGAACTCCTTGCCTGAACAGCAACATCAGCAAAAGAAATCTATGGTTTAAAAAAGCTAAGGTTCGGGCAAGCGAAGAATGTTAACTGTTAAGTTATCAATGTTTTCTACTTTGCACTAATTTGACGATTTTACAAAAATGAGGGGAACCCCGAAAAGTGGAGTGAGCAGAGCAACCAACAGCGACCCCCCCCCCCCCCACAAAAAATGTCATACCCACCCACTCACCAAGACTATTCATTCATCACTAGTGTTTCACGAAAAACAAGTGTATGTAATCCCTTTAGAAGTTTTCAAAAACCAAACAACGTGATATTGTGGTTACTGGTTCTATGAAAAAACAGATACATCAAATGACTTCAACCTTTTTCACGTGACTGAACCAGTTAAAACTCACATCTGGTTTACATGAGAGCGACTACCAGACAACCAGGCCTCATAACCTGAACGTAAAGTTAGCCTGACATCCTAATGCGATGTCAACTTCGGCAAACTTATCATATACAGAGATATATACTCAAGTAGTTCTTTCTAACTGGTTCTGTAGTCTAATTGCGTTGTTTGGCAACTCATAATCTTCACTTTAGACAGCAAGTTTCAGGAGGTAATGGTAATCCCGTGTTTAGTTATTAAAGATAATCCGGTCAATTCTAAATAGATTAAAGTTTTAATTTATTCTCGTGTTCACGTGCTGTTCGCATGATACGACTATTCTTTAATTACACTCTTGAGCGTAAGCTCTGTTTGCATAATATACCTGCTCTTGGTGCTGAGCCTGTTTGTATATAACGACTCACAGGTATATAGTTCAGCCATATAAACGTGTTGCCACCTTTTAGGTTCATTGGCAAACCTAAATACTGAAACACGGAGTAACAGATATGTATATGGTATATGTACACAATATAGGTGAAGCTAGAACCTCATTTTGCTAGAGTAAGGCTAGGTTTGTCAGCAATAGCCTTCACATGGGAGATAACAAAATCTGAAAGAGGGGGCGTTCAAATAGACCGGTATACATAGAAAGGGTGTCCTTAATCACGTTTTGACTATTTTTCCTGTCGGAAAATCCATCGGAAATTGGGGTAACCGATGGGTCATTTTTTTTGGGGGGGGGCGGGTTGACCCTCCCGTGTTCCAGTCGCTGCCTCAAAGGTTAATAAAGGTCTTGGTTACTAAAGGCACCCCATTTAGACTCGCGTATGACCTACTCTCGCTGATACGCTGAACTTCTGCTAACTTGGACTTTATATTATCTTTTGCTTTGTTAACTGAGTCAGGTGTACTCTTTTACAATTCCTGGTTTTTTCCTGACTAGGCGTCTCTCTAACACAAAACTTGAGGTCACACCCACCAATACTGAACTAACTGTGGAATTAGCTTTATATACAGGTTGACTAGAGAATTTGTTGTGCAAATGAATAAACCATGTGTGGTTTTGTCTTGGTCTGATTTTTAATTTTACTAGAATAGCGAGTTGGACATTAAGGCCCGGTTCATACTCGTCCTTGTCCTTGTCCCTATCGTTTTGTCCTTAAGTTATTCTAAGAAAACTGCCGGGCCAAAGAAGCCAGCTTTTCACATGAATTAAGTTGGGGTCACTTGCAGATTGTATGCAAAAAAAACTACCCAAAGCACTTGCGTTAATTCTTCACAGTAGTTGACCGAAATTTGTCCTTGTCCCTGTCCCTGTGTCCGTAAGGACAATTATGAACCGGGCTTAAGTTTCAAGTTTAACTTTTAACACTTTATAATATTAAAATGAGTTCAAATTATCACAAAATATAAAATTTCGTGCGTCCGGCTTGTCCCTGGGTTTTAGGGGAGGATCGAATTCCCAGTTTTGGGGATAGGGATAAGGGATGGGAGCCAATTTTTCGCCCCAGGATCGAGCACAACTCTCTGGGTTACTCGTGAGTAACCCGCGACGCGAGACAACCCGCTTCCTATAAATCGACATTTTTAACACGCGAACGTACGATACCGTGCACACATGATGATTAATTGTTTGATACCCAAATTTTGTGTCTTGACTTAAGGTGGTAGTAACGTTTTCGACAGTTTTGCAGGAGTAACACTTGACAACTTACGATTAATTTTCAATCAATAATTTATATATAGTACGCATATTAATTTAGGAAACTATAATTTATTATGAGATAAATGCTTGCTAAAATAGCTTGAAACTATCATTTTTAATTTTCACAGAAAATATTTTTCAGCCAGTTACGACAATTTTTCGTAAATTTTATGTTAAGCTAAGCCAAAGTAGTAGCTAGTCAAAACAGCCGTTTATTGAAAAAAGAAAAAATGACACACGGGCATGTCAAAAACCTTCAATTTAGATGCCAAAACTTACCCTTCCGCTTTTCACTTTTTGAGATTACGTCACATTTATGTAACATTTCTTTTTGAACTAAAGTACATTACACAAAAGTCCGCAAAACTTGACATAAACTAAAAGGATTTTGTTCGAAATTTGGGATAAATTGGCACACATATGTGTCTATTTTACACTAAAATTTCAAAGTTTTTGTTTGCTTAAATTTTGCGTTACATCAATTTCATTCACAGAAATCTGTAAAAATGTACTTCCGTGGACTGAATCTCGAGTCTCGATGTTGCAATCTTTTCATGCGTTATTTTACATGTTTTTCAGACAATTTCTGATGTGTCAATTTTTTTATTTGTATTAATTTAGCCTATTTCGTGAAAAAATTAAATTCAAAATTTCGTATATTTTTCAAAATTCGAAAAAGTTCAAAATTAAAGGTCCGTAACTTCTTTTCGGCATCACATAAATGCACAAAACTTAGCATTAAAATTCACCCTGTTATTGGCTATGTTGGTGTAAAGAATGAAATTAGTTGGAGTTACACTGTCAAATTTACAAGCAAAATAAGAAAACTGCAAAAATTCACGAAATTTGATTACTTTGACAGTGTCTGCTGACTAGCTTGTTACAGATTTAAGCTAGATAATGTGCATAAATGTAGTTTCAGTCAAGTTCTTTAACGTGAAAAAGACAGCTATTAAATTCATTGAGTCAATCAAAAGTTATAGCACGTTATAAAAACTGTCAAAAACGTAACTACCACCTTAACTGTATGTAGTGTACATACATTTTTTGTTTGTTCCGCTTTTTAACTGATGGACACTAATCATACCTATGTATATATTTCTGTAAAAATAAAAATTAAATTGAAATTATTTTTCAAGTTTCACGTGTCAAAAATAAATTCGCGACCCGCACAGCTTCAATACCATCTGCTCACGCTTTTAGACCCATACCCAACCAGCTTTCAGCTCTAGGTGAAGTGTATATGTCGTAGTCCAAACTGCTATTCAGGCCAAACAGCGTTTGGACTGAAATTAATTCGTCCAAACTGATATTAGAGTTTTGCCCAGGCCAAACTGCAATTGGCACGATAATCCTCTAGTTCAACTATAATTAGGCTGACTTTTGGTCTCCTGCTGTTATTTCTAAGTGCAATTCTAATTCGGTGACCTTTGACATGGGTCAGCATCGGTTACTCCACTGCACATCAGTGTACAATGTACAATTTTAGACCCCTCCAAGTTTGCGGGTATAGACGAATTGTT
The DNA here is from genome assembly GCA_030248245.1 of Trissonchulus sp. WLG1_4. Lineage (NCBI taxonomy): Eukaryota > Metazoa > Nematoda > Enoplea > Enoplida > Ironidae > Trissonchulus > Trissonchulus sp. WLG1_4. The sequence goes on along the minus strand of JASANF010001457.1, from coordinate 46,271 downwards.
GTCTGATTTGGCTTTAGTTAAAAAGTTTGATTTCCGACTGCTGAACATTATGATCTGATGAAGCAAGTGCTCAAAACTTGCAAGGGTGATAAAATGACTCCAATTTGTACAAGTTCTTACAATTGGGTGTAACTCTAAGCTGTGTCGATGCATTAAAATGAATTTCATTGCGGCACTAAATGCCACAAAGGAAAACTTTTAGGCTATATTTATCAGTGACTTTGCATCTGTGTCCTATTTGTAATAAATTGCGTAAAATGTTGAACTGGCGTAATTCTGATTATGTAAGTACAGTAATGAATTAGTAATACAATTAATATGAAAAGGTCAGGAGAGGCCGGCCTCTGCGGGGGTTCTTAAGTCAGCCTAATTATAGTTGAACTAGAGGATTATAGTGCCGATTGCAGTTTGGCCTGGGCAAAACTCTAATAGCAGTTTGGACGGGTTAATTTCAGTCCAAACGCTGTTTCGCCTGAATAGCAGTTTGGACTAGGACATATACACTTCACCTAGAGCTGAAAGCTGGTTGGGTATGGGTCTAAAAGCGTGAGCAGATGGTATTGAAGCTGTGCGGTGGGGCGAATTTATTTTTGACACGTGAAACTTGAAAAAGTAATTTCAATTTAATTTTTATTTTTACAGAAATATATACATAGGTATGATTAGTGACCATCAGTTAAAAAGCGGAACAAACAAAAAATGTATGTACACTACATACAGTTAAGGTGGTAGTTACGTTTTCGACAGTTTTTATAACGTGCTATAACTTTTGATTGACTCAATGAATTTAATAGCTGTCTTTTTCACGTTAAAGAACTTGACTGAAACTACATTTATGCACATTATCTAGCTTAAATCTGTAACAAGCTAGTCAGCAGACACTGTCAAAGTAATCAAATTTCGTGAATTTTTGCAGTTTTCTTGTTTTGCTTGTAAATTTGACAGTGTAACTCCAACTAATTTCATTCTTTACACCAACATAGCCAATAACAGGGTGAATTTTAATGCTAAGTTTTGTGCATTTATGTGATGCCGAAAAGAAGTTACGGACCTTTAATTTTGAACTTTTTCGAATTTTGAAAAATATACGAAATTTTGAATTTAATTTTTTCACGAAATAGGCTAAATTAATTACAAATAAAAAAATTGACACATCAGAAATTGTCTGAAAAACATGTAAAATAACGCATGAAAAGATTGCAACATCGAGACTCGAGATTCAGTCCACGGAAGTACATTTTTACAGATTTCTGTGAATGAAATTGATGTAACGCAAAATTTAAGCAAACAAAAACTTTGAAATTTTAGTGTAAAATAGACACATATTTGTGCCAATTTATCCCAAATTTCGAACAAAATCCTTTTAGTTTATGTCAAGTTTTGCGGACTTTTGTGTAATGTACTTTAGTTCAAAAAGAAATGTTACATAAATGTGACGTAATCTCAAAAAGTGAAAAGCGGAAGGGTAAGTTTTGGCATCTAAATTGAAGGTTTTTGACATGCCCGTGTGTCATTTTTTTCTTTTTTCAATAAACGGCTGTTTTGACTAGCTACTACTTTGGCTTAGCTTAACATAAAATTTACGAAAAAATGTCGTAACTGGCTGAAAAATATTTTCTGTGAAAATCAAAAATGATAGTTTCAAGCTATTTTAGCAAGCATTTATCTCATAATAAATTATAGTTTCCTAAATTATTATGCGTACTATAAATTATTGATTGAAAATTAATCGTAAGTTGTCAAGTGTTACTCCTGCAAAACTGTCGAAAACGTTACTACCACCTTAAGTCAAGACACAAAATTTGGGTATCAAACAATTAATCATCATGTGTGCACGGTATCGTACGTTCGCGTGTCAAAAATGTCGATTTATAGGAAGCGGGTTGTCTCGCGTCGCGGGTTACTCACGAGTAACCCAGAGAGTTGTGCTGGATCCTGGGGCGAAAAATTTGCTCCCATCCCTGATCCCTATCCCCAAAACTGGGAATTCGATCCTCCCCTAAAACCCAGGGACAAGCCGGACGCACGAAATTTTATATTTTGTGATAATTTGAACTCATTTTAATATTATAAAGTGTTAAAAGTTAAACTTGAAACTTAAGCCCGGTTCATAATTGTCCTTACGGACACAGGGACAGGGACAAGGACAAATTTCGGTCAGCTACTGTGAAGAATTAACGCAAGTGCTTTGGGTAGTTTTTTTGCATACAATCTGCAAGTGACCCCAACTTAATTCATGTGAAAAGCTGGCTTCTTTGGCTCGGCAGTTTTCTTAGAATAACTTAAGGACAAAACGATAGGGACAAGGACAAGGACAAGTATGAACCGGGCCTTAATGTCCAACTCGCTATTCTAGTAAAATTAAAAATCAGACCAAGACAAAACCACACATGGTTTATTCATTTGCACAACTAATTCTCTAGTCAACCTGTATATAAAGCTAAATCCACAGTTAGTTCAGTATTGGTGGGTGTGACCTCAAGTTTTGTGTTAGAGAGACGCCTAGTCAGGAAAAAACCAGGAATTGTAAAAGAGTACACCTGACTCAGCTAACAAAGCAAAAGATAATATAAAGTCCAAGTTAGCAGAAGTTCAGCGTATCAGCGAGAGTAGGTCATACGCGAGTCTAAATGGGGTGCCTTTAGTAACCAAGACCTTTATTAACCTTTGAGGCAGCGACTGAAACAGGGGAGGGTCAACCCGCCCCCCCCCCAAAAAATGACCCATCGGTTACCCCAATTTCCGATGGATTTTCCGCCAGGAAAAATAGTCAAAACGTGATTAAGGACACCCTTTCTATGTATACCGGTCTATTTGAACGCCCCCTCTTTCAGATTTTGTTATCTCCCATGTGAAGGCTATTGCTGACAAACCTAGCCTTACTCTAGCAAAATGAGGTTCTAGCTTCACCTATATTGTGTACATATACCATATACATATCTGTTACTCCGTGTTTCAGTATTTAGGTTTGCCAATGAACCTAAAAGGTGGCAACACGTTTATATGGCTGAACTATATACCTGTGAGTCGTTATATACAAACAGGCTCAGCACCAAGAGCAGGTATATTATGCAAACAGAGCTTACGCTCAAGAGTGTAATTAAAGAATAGTCGTATCATGCGAACAGCACGTGAACACGAGAATAAATTAAAACTTTAATCTATTAGAATTGACCGGATTATCTTTAATACGGGATTACCATTATGTACCTCCTGAAACTTGCTGTCTAAAGTGAAGATTATGAGTTGCCAAACAACGCAATTAGACTACAGAACCAGTTAAAAAGAACTACTTGAGTATATATCTCTGTATATGATAAGTTTGCCGAAGTTGACATCGCATTAGGATGTCAGGCTAAGTTTACGTTCAGGTTATGAGGCTTGGTTGTCTGGTAGTCGCTCTCATGTAAACCAGATGTGAGTTTTAACTGGTTCAGTCACGTGAAAAAGGTTGAAGTCATTTGATGTATCTGTTTTTTCATAGAACCAGTAACCACAATATCACGTGGTTTGGTTTTTGAAAACTTCTAAAGGGATTACATACACTTGTTTTTCGTGAAACACTAGTGATGAATGAATAGTCTTGGTGAGTGGGTGGGTATGACATTTTTTGTGGGGGGGGGGTCGCTGTTGGTTGCTCTGCTCACTCCACTTTTCGGGGTTCCCCTCATTTTTGTAAAATCGTCAAATTAGTGCAAAGTAGAAAACATTGATAACTTAACAGTTAACATTCTTCGCTTGCCCGAACCTTAGCTTTTTTAAACCATAGATTTCTTTTGCTGATGTTGCTGTTCAGGCAAGGAGTTCTGCTAATTTGCAGTTTAAAAAGCGACTAGGGTGGAATTGCAATTTATAAATGCCCCCCACATTCAAAACCGAAAGTGACAATGGGTTGATGTGCAAAATAAACTCGTCGAAACGGCTTTCGACGTATCGGCATCTAACCGAATCAGGTCACTGTTGGCCTTGCTTATTTTAATAATTATATAATTTATTATTTATTTTTATGTGTTTATTTATCCTAGTCCGATGCCACTTCTGAACTGTGGACTAAACATAACAGCAATCAATTTAATCTGGTAAAGGAAGGGGCCCTAAAACTGGTTTCAGCGTTAAACTGGCTTTATATTGCCACAAAGAGTATATAATAGAGAAAAGTGAAAACTGTTACATTTGTACATATCCAAGCTAATCGGCCGAAACGATGCTCCGGTTGAAATAGCCGGTTAATGCTGATTTCAGAAGGGACCGTCTCAGAACAAAATATGGCTAGACTTAACGGGAACCACTCCTCAAATAAAACATGTCATGTGTCATGTCAAACAAACTTGTGACATGTAATGTCTGTATGTGACAGTGATAGCCCCTCAAAATGAAGCCGTTCTAACTCTATTTCGACCAGAGCATCGTTCCGAGCGACTATCTTGGATAGTCAAGAGTGTCATACTCGTCCCATTTATGCATTCTTGGTACCAGTCCGTAGACTTATCAGTAATTTACATACATGGCTCGGTTTGAATCGGAAGCGGAAAGGAATAATTTGACTTTCACCATGAAGCTAACTTATGCAAACTTCTGCCCTGAATAAACTTTCATGCTTTCTGGCTAATACAAGAACGGCTGAAAACTATATAGCTGGATATACAAATAAAAAAATTATCTTTGCGACAGTATACAATTTGGCGCAATATAGGACAACAGATGTATATTGACTATTGAGGTGCCGAATTAGCTAAAATTTTACTTTCATGGTTTGCCTCAACTTAGTATAACTTAAAAACGTCACTTTCGACACAATCTACATTCTACAATACCTAAAAATTGTAAATATACCTACGTCATTTAAGACTACAGTGCCTACAGTGTATGCAGAATTAAAATTTTAAAATTGTGCTACGCTTATTGGCAAAGCATATCTTAATCTAATTCGTTTAATCCATTTGACTCGAAGAAAACCTACCCCAGGTTCATTTAAAAACAGCTCCACCATCCGTGCCTCAGCGATTAGCTACCAGAACAAAGCCATCTGACACTAGTACTGAGGACAGAGTCATTTTAGAGCGTCAAGAAATTGACTGCTTGAAAGATTTCTCCTGGGAACAGTCCTTTGAATAATGAAAACTACGTTTACGACAGGAACCTGCCAAGCCTACTTCTGCTTTATCACATCACCAATAGCAGGAGCAAAGGCTATGACGCAAGACTGCTTTTTGGTTCCATTGTATATAATATAAGCAAAGGCAGTACACAGCAGCAAGGGCATATCTAGGGTAAAGTGGCCAGTTGTGGCCGAGTGGTTACGGTGTTCGATTTCTAATCGGAAGGTTAGAGGAGCGAATCCCAGCCACTCGGTTATACGTAATCTCCTTGAGCAAGAGATTATTACTACCACTGCTCCTGCTAACCCATCCTCAGTCCATCCTCATCTGGTCGGTAAATGGGTACCACAATAACGTGGGAAGGTAACAGGGGTCCGTGTACGGCCCTTGAGGGGCTGGCCCCCCATCCACGGATGTAATCGCTCTTGAAGCACCCCTGACGCTCCAGGGCTTTGTAACGGAGATGAGCACCGCACCTGAGGGCGGACACGCCAAAGGATAAGTTATCTATCCGCGGGTTACCTTTACCTTTACCTTTATATCTAGGGGAAAAGGGGGGGTTGAGGAAATTCCCCCCACAAAAGTAGGTATGTAACGCGGTCCATAATCGGAGGCAAAACTTTGAGGAATTACCCCCTAATCTACCGTAAATACTCTAAATTTTACGATAATTTACAAAAACGGGAAAATTCATCTATGTATTTTGCACACATTTTTGGCACCCTCACCAAAACTCTCAATTAAGGAGGGAGGTTGCTCCTTTCTCCATCTCGCACGCCTTACATCCATAAGTAAATTAAGTTGTTTTGTAAATGTAATGCCTAATTAAATAAACAGATAATAAATGAAAATATTCACCAACATGCCACTGATAGAAAATTTCGAAATTACGAATATCTTGGTCAGAAAATGTTAGCAAGATACCTTCTTGACAGATGAGCATTACCTTGATCACCTATCGAGGTATAGTTGCCACTAATGGCTTATTAGTGTCACGAACGGAGAAATTAAGGCTTACTCAATCAATCTAGGATCTTAATTTGTTATGGTGTCCAAACGTCTGTTAGGGCTCGATATGAACAAGAACAGTGAAAGAAATTAGTGCGAAACAAGGAAATGACCGATTTAAGGTGGTAGTTACGTTTTCGACAGTTTTTATAACGTGCTATAACTTTTTATTGACTCAATGAATTAAATAGCTGTCTTTTTCACGTTAAAGAACTTGACTGAAACTACACTTATGCACATTATCTAGCTTAAATCTGTAACAAGCTAGTCAGCATACACTGTCAAAGTAGTCAAATTTCGTGAATTTTTTGCAATTTTCTTGTTTTGCTTGTAAAATTGACAGTGTAACTCCAACTAATTTCATTTTTATACCAACATAGCCAATAACAGGGTAAATTTTAATGCTAAGTTTGGTGCATTTATATGATGCAGAAAAGAAGTTACGGACCTTTAATTTTGAATTTTTTCAAATTTTGAAAAATATACGAATTTTTGAATTTAATTTTTTCACGAAATAGGCTAAATTAATACAAATAAAAAAATTGACACATCAGAAATTGTCTGAAAAACATGTAAAATAACGCATGAAAAGATTGCAACATCGAGACTCGAGATTCAGTCCACGGAAGTACATTTTTACAGATTTCTGTGAATGAAATTGATGTAACGCAAAATTTAAGCAAAAAAAATTTTTTGAAATTTTAGTATAAAGTAGACACATATGTGTGCCAATTTACCCCAAACTTTGAACAAAATCCTTTTTGTAGTTGTCAAGTTTTGCGGACTTTTGTATAATGTACTTTAGTTCAAAAAGAAATGTTACATAAATGTGACGTAATCTCAAAAAGTGAAAATCGGAAGGATACGTTTTGGCATCTAAATTGAAGGTTTTTAACATGCCCGTGTGTCATTTTTTTCTTTTTTCAATAAACGGCCGTTTTGACTAGCTACTACTTTGGCTTAGCTAAACATAAAATCTACGAAAAATTGTCATAACTGGATGAAAATATTTTCTGTGAAAATTAAAAATGATTGTTTCAATCTATTTTAGCAAGCATTTATCTCATTCATCTCATAATAAATTATAGTTTCCTAAATTAATATGCGTACTATAAATTATTGATTGAAAATTAATCGTAAGTTGTCAAGTGTTACTCCTGCAAAACTGTCGAAAACGTTACTACCACCTTAACCGTTACTGCAGTTGCCGAGATCGCTGAGATAAGTTAAAACGGAATACATTATAATTCCAAATTATATCACTACTATATAAATCTAAATTTTTAATTACTACGGCCCGGTTCCCACTGGGCAGAAATAAGAAATAAGAATTAACAGATAAGAAACAGAATTAAGAAATAATGGGCAGAAATAAGAAATAAAAAACAATAAAGCCTTATGCGTTCACAGTGCAGAAATAAGAAATAAGCCCATTTTAAGCTGTTATTTGATTGGCTGGAGGTAAATTTAGGTGGGATTTTGAAAGTACGAACGCAGCAGAACGTACGTACAGAGCGATATTTGAATTGTCCAATCAGCAGAAAGGAAGGCGTGGCTTAGCGTCGCAAGCTCCAACCAACGCTTCTGATTGGCTAACTCCTTATTTCTTATTTTTTAAGTTAAAATGAATTTAACTTCTTATTTCAGGAATAAGGTTTGTTATTTCTGAAATAACAAAAGCTTATTTCTGCAGTGGGAATGCCCTTGTATTTCTGAAATAAGGCCTTATTTCTTATTTCTAGTTACTTATTTCTTATTTCTGTCCAGTGGGAACCGGCCCTACTAGCCTTGGTTACGTAAAACCATATCAATTAGCAAAAAATCATTATTTTAGCCTAGCCATCCGCTAAATTACCAACCCACCGTTCCAGCGGTTCCCCGCCCCCTGCGTCTCCGACTGACCTTGCTCCCCCACTCTGTAAAAATACCAGAGTGAGCTGTGTGAGTAGTGATGGCCGGGGGGAGACACTGAGTCGGCCCCCCTTGCTATACCTACCGTGAGCAGTCACTCCCCCCCTTTGAGCCTCACCGTTCCCCCCGCCCCCCCCTGTAAAAATACCGGAGTGAAAGCACCAGAGTGAGCTGTGTGAGTAGTGATGGGGGGTGGCAACTGAGTCGGCCCCCCTGGCTGTACCATGAGCAGTCCCTCGCCCCCCCCCCCTTTTAGACCTACCCGCCCCCCTCTCTAAATACCTGAGTGAAAGCACCAGAGTGAGCTGTGTGAGTAGTGATGGGGGGTGGCAACTGAGTCGGCCCCCCTGGCTGTACCATGAGCAGTCCCTCGCCCCCCCCCCCCTTTTAGCCCTACCCGCCCCCCTCTCTAAATACCTGAGTGAAAGCACCAGAGTGAGCTGTGTGAGTAGTGATGGGGGGTGGCAACTGAGTCGGCCCCCCCTGGCTGTACCATGAGCAGTCCCTCGCCCCCCCCCCCCCTTTTAGCCCTACCCGCCCCCCTCTCTAAATACCTGAGTGAAAGCACCAGAGTGAGCTGTGTGAGTAGTGATGGGGGGTGGCAACTGAGTCGGCCCCCCTGGCTGTACCATGAGCAGTCCCTCGCCCCCCCCCTTTTAGCCCTACCCGCCCCCCTCTCTAAATACCTGAGTGAAAGCACCAGAGGGAGCTGTGTGAGTAGTGATGGGGGGTGGCAACTGAGTCGGCCCCCCTGGCTGTACCATGAGCAGTCCCTCGGCCCCCACCCCCCCCCCTTTTAGCCCTACCCGCCCCCCCTCTCTAAATACCTGAGTGAAAGCACCAGAGTGAGCTGTGTGAGTAGTGATGGGGGGTGGCAACTGAGTCGGCCCCCCTGGCTGTACCATGAGCAGTCCCTCGCCCGCCCCCCCCCCCCCCCCCTTTTAGCCCTACCCGCCCCCCTCTCTAAATACCTGAGTGAAAGCACCAGAGTGAGCTGTGTGAGTGGTGATGGGGGGTGGCAACTGAGTCGGCCCCCCTGGCTGTACCATGAGCAGTCCCTCGGCCCCCACCGCCGCCCCCGTTGAGCCACTGGACAGAAACGTGTGCACCCCCTCCTGAGCCGTCCCAACAGACAACGGACGAAAACCCCCGCCTGCTGCCGTATAAGCTCCAGAATAGTTTAGCTGAAAAAACAAAAGTGTAGCTAGAGTGTCAGCTGCTGTGTGTAAAAAAAGGATGTCTGGACTTTTAGACTACACGGGTTAGATTCGCAATAGGTTGACTTGACGTTCAGCTCAGTTTAAGGTGGTAGTGTCGCCAAAGCAGTTTTGCTCATAGGTTGCAAAAATAGAGCTTTTTGCTTTGAAATTGTACGTTCACTGAGAAACTAGTGAAATGCCATATGGTGTCAAATAAATACTGCCAGACACTAGACTACCAATATCTACCAATATTTTGAACCAATCACCATTTGTGAGCCAGACATCACACAATAGAGACATAAAAGTTAAAAAAAAATCAAGCCATGGTCAGAGGTCACGGGATCTTGTGGAAATACAGATAGGTCAGAGGTCACGTGATCTTATGGAAATACAGTCAGGTTAGAGGTCACGTGATCTGCAAATACAGATAGGTCAGAGGTCACGTGATCTTATGGAACTACAGTGGGGTTAGAGGTCACGTGATCTGCAAATACAGATAGGTCAGTGGTCACGAGATCTTCGGGAAATACAGAGAGGTCAGAGGTCACGGGATCTTGTGGAAATACAGATAGGTCAGAGGTCACGTGATCTTATGGAAATACAGTCAGGTTAGAGGTCACGTGATCTGCAAATACAGATAGGTCAGAGGTCACGTGATCTTATGGAACTACAGTGGGGTTAGAGGTCACGTGATCTGCAAATACAGATAGGTCAGTGGTCACGAGATCTTCGGGAAATACAGAGAGGTCAGAGGTCACGGGATCTTGTGGAAATACAGATAGGTCAGAGGTCACGTGATCTTATGGAAATACAGTCAGGTTAGAGGTCACGTGATCTGCAAATACAGATAGGTCAGAGGTCACGTGATCTTATGGAAATACAGTTACGTCAGAGGTATGCGATCTTCTGCAAATACAGATAGGTCAGAGGTCACGTGATCTTATGGAAATACAGTCAGGTTAGAGGTCACGTGATCTGCAAATACAGATAGGTCAGAGGTCACGTGATCTTATGGAAATACAGTTACGTCAGAGGTATGCGATCTTCTGCAAATACAGATAGGTCAGAGGTCACGTCATGATCTTGTGGAAAAAACAGACAAGCAAGGGTTGACTTATACTTACAGCCGTTCGTTCAGTCGGCAAGTTGCGCAAAAATCACTAGTAAAATAGTTTAAGGTGGTAGTAACGATTTTGACGATTTATCACATGAGATTTCAGCAAAAGCCCTTCTTAGTAAAGCATTAGCACTAACCAAGTAACTACAGTTTTATGAAACAAGTATGAGCAAGAAAATCATATTTCTTGCTGCCAGTTTAAAAATTTAAAAGTACGATAGGGGCAAGGATAAGGACGAGTATGAACCGGGCTTTACTGTTGCCAGCACCCACCCGTAGGACTGTTCACTTCTCGAATCTTTTTCCCGTCGGCATAGACAAAGTATCCCGCGACGGCGGCCCGTGAGGGGGGCTTGGGCTGGTTGGCCACAGGGTGCCAGGTCACCAAAAGGGTCCCCTCTTGCGGGCCGAGGTCACAGGTCACGTTCAGCGGGGGGTCTGGAAGACCGACTAAAATTACAAAGGATAATAATTGTGCTGTTGTGCATTGTTGATAACAGTCGTCATATTATGGTCAGAGTCATTGGTGATTCGTTACGAATTCATCATGTAAATTCATAACGAATCACCTGATTTTGAACTTACAAATATACATTGTAAATGGGGGGGGGGCTGTCTCGGATTTTTCTCAGTTTTAGAGAGGGGCGGTTGTTAAGGCGTTTAAGGGAGTTGTTCTCACAAAATAGCAAAAATTTTCAGTTGACAGTCAACCAAATAATCCGACCCCCCCCCACCGCGAGACATTCGCTTCACCAGCTCCGCAGAGTGTCTAAAAAGTGACTCACGAAGTCAAAATCAGTGGTAAAAAACAAAAAAATTACTCTGAACGACAAAAAATTCCCAAAATTTAGCCAAATTTTCGAAAAAGTGTCATTTTTGAATCAATTTTGCCTAAATTTTAGGGACCGTCCCCCCCCCCTCTCGATTTCTGGGGGGGGGGCGGTCTCCCCATCCCCCTCGCCCTCATAGATGTATACCAAAGGCTCAATCTCCAAAATTTCCTACTTGCCCACGCATGAATTTGACGTCGAAAACAAGATCATTTCCTACTAAGACAATAACGTCGTGTCAAGTTTGAATCAATTGAGACCGATACAAGCTAAGTTCAAGCAAGTTATCAATCAGTTTCAGTGACAACACAGACCAATTCTTGGATTAGCTTAATAATTCTTTCTTGAAGCAAAAAACAAAAAAACTGATCATACAAAAAATTTAGTTTTTTACTTTTTGGAAGAGTTTTGAAATCGACAAAGCCTTCAACAGCCTTCTCCTCCAAAACAGCTCGAGGATTTTTTGCACGAATTGAGCATCGATATAAAGTTGACGGGATCAGACCTGAAACAAGATTAAGTAGTATTTTCAAGAAATCAATCAATCAATTAATTAAGTAATTAAATAATTTCTAACAATTAGTTTACTGAGACATGCTTCCTATGCTAGTTGGTCAACACAAAAACAATGGAATGTGCCTCAAAAAAGTTAAAAAATTTTATTTTTTAAATAAAAAAATAAAAATACTTTAATCACTGAACTGACTCTAAGAGGCAAAAAATATTTTTTCACCAAAACCCAGTCTAAAATTTACGTTCTAGACTCATAATAAAGCCAACGGGGTCACAAGAAACAGACGATAGTGGCAAAAGTTGATTAGTTTTCCAAAAAAACAGTCAAAAGAAAAGGAAAGATATATCAGTTTTCAACAGTCAAAGTCAGACCAAGCTGTTGGAAATTATGTGTGCGGCTGAAATTGTGAGTACGCTAATCACAACAAAACGCAACTCTGTCTAAAGGCAGTTCGAGGGCCGTATTCCAAAACAGATTGAGCAGATTAGACCTAAATTCTGACCAAAAAATGCTGTACCCTGAAACAAAAAGATACACGCAATTTCATTGCGAAAAGAACGAACAGCGAGCATCAAGAGTACAGCGAGTGGTGACTAAAATCACGCCACCTGTTTTGTTTCAGGGTTCAGCAATTTCTGGTCAGACTTTAGAATGCTGTAGTGCGCTGACTATTGGCAGTTTAGCACAAGAGGTCAAAGTTCAAACAGGTTACTAATCTCTCAACAAATATGATTTTACATTAAATTTCTAACGTATTTTGGATTAGTCTTCAGCTTAGCCTTGTGCTTGTCTAACTATACCAACTAAATAGCAATCTAACTCTAATCAATGGTTTTTAAGCACCGTAAAACTCAAGTCCACATGTAGGAATGGCATTTTTAAATATGAGTTTTAAACAGTTTCTTCAGTCCAGAATCCGGTAAAGGAATACGTCCTTAAGTAAATGACATTACAAATTAACCCGTAGGGATACGTCCGAGGCACAGTTGCCACCTTTAATCCCCAAAATCCCCTTAATCCCCCCGCCGACCTTTCATGATAATCTGATGGACGCCCGGGGCGCAGTTGCCGACCTTCAGCCCGTTCAGCATGATCATGTGCTCGCAGTTAGAGTTGGAGGGATACCAGGAGATTTGAGCGGAAGTGGGCGAAACGTTGAAAGCTCGGACGTCCTCGGGCGACACTGGCGCACCTGAAACCACTCAAACTAATCATTCACCGGATTAACCTAATCCCTTACCGTTACTGGATTAACCTAATCCGTTGTCGGATTAACCTAATCCACTGCCGGAATAACCTAATCCATTAATCCTTTAACGTCTTAATCTAATCCCTCAAGGTTTAATGTAATCTTTACCGGATTAAAGAGATTAGGTTAACAGCGTTATGCTTTCGTTTGGCAAAATATCCTAATCCGTTTAATACAGCGATTGAGTGCATCCTTTAACACCTGGCGACATTACAAGACCATGAACAGTGAATCCGTTTAAATTCTGAATAAGGCTTTTAAGGGTTAAGGCTCATAGCGTTACTGTTTTGCAGCATATTTCACACTCAATGGCTGGGATACATAAAAGGTGTTTAACTTAGTTCAACTTGAATATAATATCCTGCGAATTACACACTGAATTTTTCATTACGATGTTCTTTTTCATTCAAAAAGAACGTTAGACCGAGTTTAAAGTTGAACACCTTTTGCGAGTCCCGGTCGGTCACTGAAAAAGGCAAATCTGGGTGTTACCTTTTCCAACAGTGACAGTACAGGACGCATCTGGTGAATGACCGAGGTCTGTCACTGCCCGCACCGAGATACGATGACTCTGAAATTAAGAAATAAGCTCATATTAACAAGAGTACATAATAGTGTTTTAGTGAGCCACTATCATGTACTCTTGATATTCATTTCGCCGACCAAGATATAGGCGGATGTGCACCAGACACGTTGAAACAGTTTGTAGGCAAAAAATCTTTTTTTGGATGCAATTAAAGCTTCACTGATACTATAGAGGCATCCCTACAGCTAAAGTCGCTAAAACGTCGCTTCGGAAAAAAGTGGGGCTGGGGAGGTTGCTCACTGAAATGAGAGAGTGGCTCAAAATAGGGAGGCACGCCTAAAATGGGGGGAATGCTCCGGACTAAAGGGGGGGGGGGAGGTTGCTCCTGACCAAATGTATGAGGGAGTCACCCTTTCTAGCAACCCTCTACACTAAAAATACGCCAGAGATCTAAGGGTATAAGTAATATGATCAAGAGTACATAATAGAATAGATAATAGAAACCTATTACGTACTCCTGGTATGACTGGATGCTATGTCATGTGCAGAAGCCCGAACCTGATTGGTAAGATCAATTTCCTCCACCAATGTTTTGGTCTTCTGTGAGCTGGCCACAATCACCCTCAACTGTCCGTCCACGCAGACGTGGTACTGGGAGACGGGGGGGCCGACGCTCTGGGGGGCGCCCCAACTCAGCAGCACGCTACGCTTCAGCTCACGCTCCACCACCAGGTCCACCGGAAAAGGCACTGAAACAAACACACATCCATTGTCCTTTTTGTCCCGAATCAGTTATGTCCTTTCGTCCTTAAGGTAGAGCTCAGCAACAAAACTCATGTTCGGTGCTCAGCTCATGCAATAAATAGCAATACCACTTTAATTGTACATCAGAGACATCAAAAAAACCTATTTAGAATACAGTTCAGCACTTTAATGTGAATGTGTCAAATTTTATGACCATGTCGAATTTCCTATTCTCACTAATGTTGTTTTTGACCTAGCTCAACGAAACTTCAACCGATTTTGACGATCTTGGTATCGATAGAAAAATCTTTCAAAAATCTAGACGTGATTGATCTTCGATTTTTGATTTTTAGTTTTGATTTCGTAAAAAATCGATTTTTCAAAAATCAGTTGTGTTTGAGCGACTACAAATAGTGCTACGAGCCAAAATTTGAAAATCGAAAAGCTTTCACGTCTGAATTCATCTTTTTCCTGTTGGGCCACAGCCCAACAGGTCTTTAATTTTGATTTTGGAAACCTAACACTGAGCTAGTGTTAAAGTGTTCATGTGCGGGGTGTGTTTTACACGTCTTCTACCGTCGATTTGCATCCGTCACTACCTAATGCCTTGTATTTTCACTGTCTCGTCTTCTTACAGAACATTATTAGTGGCAGTCGAAAATGCAAAAATTAACAAAAGAATGAAGCACTAGGAATCAAAGCAGTCACCTCTTGGTTAGAAAACTAACACACTAACCACTCAACCACAGAGATTCCTGAAACGTTATGCTTTAACATGAAGTAGAACTTGAATTTCTGTTCGAAAAACAATACAGTGTTGCTTCTAAAGTGCCACACAGATGAACAAGTTAAAATAAAAATTCGTCAGTAAAAATTTTTTAAAAATTTTAATGTTAATCCTTATGCTACAGAGCATAGGGATTAACATTAAACTTCACAATTGAAAACCTTTTGACTGAGATTTTGCAGTTTTAGTGCCTGCAAAAATTACGCTTTTTATAAAGACTGAGTCAGGTACTTTAGCTGACCCAACAGGTTTACGATGGCCTCTGGCCAATGTGCTTGAAAGTATATGCTTTATGCTTACTGAAGCTTTTGCCGCAGATTGAGCTTGTTTCTTTCATTGTGCAAATTTTCAACTCGATCGCTATCAGCAGCGGGGAGCCAGGTCCAAAAAAAGTAGTCGATTTCGCTACGCAAAAATGTAAGGTTTGCCCACACGTTTCACTTTTTCAAAATTTAGACCTTTCCTATGACTGCATATTTCCGTTGAAATTGAAAAAGTTACCAAAAGCCATACTAAATTTTTTAAGAAATTAAATCAAAAAATTGACATTTTCGACGATTTATCAGCTTTTTAGGTTTTTCAATTTCTATTTGCTATTTTCACGGCTAAATAACTCAGCAAAGCTTCAACGTATTCTTATGTTTAGCCACCTTAAGCAGTTATGTCCTTTTGTCTTTAAGCAATTCTGTCCTTTTGTCCTTAAGCAATGTTCTTTTGTCCCTAAGCAATTATGTCCTTTTGTCCCTAAGCATTTCTGTCCTTTAGTCCCTAAGCAATTCTGTCCTTTAGTCCCTAAGCAATTCTGTCCTTTGTCCCCGAACAAATGTCCTGTTGTCGCTAAGCAATTGTTTTTTGTCCCTAAGCAATTATGTCCTTTTGTTCTTAAGCAATTTCAAGACCGTACGGCATAACCGATAGTTTTACGCACAGATACATCGGGTCAAGTCCAGATCGCCACTGAAACCACCAGACTTACATTAAAATATTCCAAATTAAAAAATCTAAACTTTGCAAAGGAGTCCAATTTAAAAAAATCCCAGGGTACCTTACCCACCTGTAGCACCTTCATGCTTGCGAGGCTCGTGTATAGTGACATGCGTAATATCTACAGGGGGGTAGGGACAGGAGGTGAGGAGGTCCAGGGCATAGTGCCCCCCCGTGGCTCCCGCGGTGGCAGTATGGCTGCGGCTGTGGGGGTTTGCATTGAGGAGGGGGACCGAGGTGGAGTGAGGTAAGGTGGTGAAAGGCGCGGGCGGGGGGGAGCGGCCCGGGTTGCTGGCCAGACGAAAGGGCATCCGCTCACAGGCCCCCCCGGCCACCGCTGACGTTGAGGCTCCGGCTCCGGTCCCGCTGCTGATGCTGTTGCCCACGGAGGCGCCAGCCAATGACAGCGAGTCTGTAAAAAACAAAATGGGTTGAATAAAAAATTGGTAAAAAATGAATAATTTCGCAATTGAAAAATGTTTGGGAGATGGTCCCTCACTACAAATCTTTCACACACCCAACAGACTGAAACTTTGCCTCCAAATTCAAATGCAGTTTTTGTCCCAAAACTGTCGCCAATAATAGCGCTATACCTATCCACCACCACCTAAATCAGTAAATCACCACTCGAAATGTACGCCATCAGATTTGTTCAGCATATTTTATATTTATACTCAGCTGTTATATTAGGCCCTGCCTCCCGCTTAGTCGATTTTTTTGGGCGAGTATCTCATATCCCCCCTCATACAAGATCAATCTCCAAAGAAATACCCCCACAGAAATTTTCAACCATTGACCATTTCGACCATTCTGGTTACAAAAAACAGACTGATATTCAAAGCCTCTATAATGTAAAAAAGGAACAGAATCAGCCCCGTGCTCAGGAAAAGAGACAGCGCAACATTAGTCTCAACTGTTGCACAAAAGTATTGAGTAGTTTTCCTGAAAAATTAAGTGCTTTCCTAAAGGACTAATAGTTTAGTGTGTGAGCTAAACTAGGTTACAAACCAAAAAATCGCAATTCCTTCACAGCCGTTTTGGCTTAATGGCCAATATATAGCCGGGAAACAGATAAGTATGAACAAAACTAAACGTCCACAAAAAAGGCAACAAAGTAGTAAAAAGCTGGTAGCATAATTCAGTTAAGGTGTGAAAAGCTAAACCTTCTCCATCCACAGCGCAGACCTATGGAAGAAGCCTAGATGGCAGTTTGAAACAATAATAAGCGACCGCCCTAGCCAGCCATACATTACTTAGGCGGAGACCGAATTATCTCACAGGCACCCTAGGCCCTAACCCTAACCAAGGACCTTCTCTATTTTAGCCCGGTTCCTTCCAAATTAGCAGACACGGGACAACGGTTCGGCCCGCTTTTTGCTCTTCCTCGCTTGGCCTTGAACCTAGGTTCACCTAGAGACAGCCAGACTGATAATTGCCAGAAATGGCCACGGCTGGTTCTGGTTCTTCTGGTTTTGGTTCTGACACCAACGGGGCGCTTAACCCTGGTTCATACTTGTCCGTATATGGCCGGTTCATACTTGTCGTCAAGAACACAGGGACACGAATATGGAAAATTGATTTTGGTCAGCTACTGAGAAGCATTGACAGAATAGTTTTGTCCAATTATTTTTCTACACGAAGTAAATTTCTTTGTGCAAAAATGTCTTGGTAAATTAATAGTTTTCTTGCAACTGCTAAAGTGTAACATGGTGGGGACAAGGATAAGAAGGAGTATGAAGTTGTGAATCGTACTAGTGAAGAAGTGCTGCAAGTACAGTCATTATTTTTAATCATTTCTGTCCAGCTCACACGAAAACAATCAGTTCCAAAGAAAACTTAGCATTATTGTATATCAGTCACTCGAAATTTGTGCTAATGGACAAACTGAGACTCTTTGGGACAATAAACAGCCGTAGAAACTAGAAAGCTATAGTAAAGTCCCAATGAGACGAAATTTACAGCGAAAAAAATTAATTTTATACTTAACTACAGCTTTCTTGATACTATATTTGACAAAAATGATATGAGAACCACACGAGAGACATAACAGCTACAACTAAAAACTCGATAAAACGTCGTTTTGGAAAATTTCGTCCATGGGGGGATCCAATCTGAAATAGTGGAGGGGGTCTCCGGGTGGGAAAGGGGGAGTAGTTTCCTTCCCACTTTCCGTCCCACTAGAAATATGCAAGTGAATCTTATCACTACATGTTTTCAAAGAGCCAAGACATTCACTCATACTGCGCACTTGAAGCTAAAAATTAAAATCTAAACCACTAAATCCAATTGTGAATAAACCGGCGGTCAGTTGTGGGCAGGGAGGGGGCTTGTCTCGGATTTTTGAAATTTTAGAGTGGGCTCGTTCCGACGTTTGGGGGGTTTGAACTGACAAAAGCTTGTCCCGGCATCTCAAATCTGGGGGTTGGGAGCTTGTCCCCTTACAGACCCCCCAAGTGCATCTGTGGTTATGACAATGGGCTGAGTCCTACCAGTGGTTTTGTGCCTGGTGTGCCAGACGGCAGCCTTGTCTGGGTTGGCAGTGTAGGCGGGCCCGGGCGCCTCGTCCAGAGCTCCGTAGGCGTAGTACGAGTTGGCCTCGCAGCCTGCCGAGCTGGAAGGCGCGCTGCTGTACAACTCGTAATCTAAAACACATAGAAATAAATAAATAAATACATAAATAAATAAATACATACATACAAAATATAACATAAATACATACATACATTATGTGGAAAAAATTAGTGTTTGACTGATACCCGAAAATACAGACAACCAATATCGTTATTTTTGACAAAATTTTTCGAGTAAAAAGTAACTAGAACAATTATTGAAATGGGTAGCAACATTAGCGTAAGGGGCTAGAAGATAAAGGGAGGGCTTACGCCCGGTTCATACTCGTAATTGTCCTTGGCCCTATCGTTTTGTCCTTAAGCAATTCCGAGAAAACTGCATAGCCAAATTAGCAAACTTTTCGCATGAGTCACTTGCAGATAGTATGCAAAAAATTAGTCGCTTTTGTCAATTCTTTACAGCAGCTGACCGAAACTTGTCTCAGTCCTTGTCCCTGTATCCTTAAGGACAAGTATGAACCGGGCTACAATGGCAATAATATTAGTAATATAAATATTATTGAATAAAAAGCCAAATAGTACTGTCAAAAACCTGAAGGAAAATACAAGTTTTCAGTAGTACAAAAAGCATATAAATTGATTTTAAGAATCTAAAAATGATAAAATGTTTTTTAGAGTTGAAATTTCTGGATATTAAAAAACAATAAATTACCGGGAACCCGCTCAACATAATTTGATGGCACCAATCCAGTTTGCCCTGTTATAAGCTCGCCGTCGAAGAATCCATCCTAAAAAATGCCTGACATATTTTATACAGTATTAATTATCGTCTACAAATAATTAATAATTAATTAAGGCAAAATATTGTAACCTTAATTTATAATTGACAATAATAAAATTTAGTTCATTCCAAAGTATTGCCATATTTGTTAAAAAATATTAAACTTAATTTGATCCTTATAAAGCTTATAAGTCTTTACAACGATGCTAAATTCATCACATTATGAATGAAGAAGTGGGCAGGAGTGTTATGTATCCATAAGTCTCAACAGCTGAGTACTCTAGTGTCCAAAAAACCTGAAGAAGTTTTATGAGACCTTTTATGTTGGCCCCAAAATACGCGGACAAAGTGCCCCATGAATCCTTATACTTTCGCATCTATGACCCTGTCTGTAGACTAGCACAGTGTTTCCGGGCTGGTGAAAATGTCCCAAAAAACGCCTGGAAAGTGCTCGATATTACCAAAACTTCGTAACCTACATTTCCATAGACTAGCAGACAGACCCCCAAAACAACGTCTGGAAAGTGCCCCATTAATGCCCAAACTACCTCATTCATGTCCCTATAGACGAGCAAGTCTCTGGGATAGAAGAAGCGCCCCTCTTTTTATCAACGCAGGGAAAGTGCCCCATAAATTGCCAAAGTACCTCGTCCATGTCCCCCAATACCCCAAAACAACGTCCGAAAAGTGCCCCATGAATGGCCAAACAGACCCCCAAAACAACTTCTGGAAAATGCCCAATGAGTGGCCACAGAACCTCACCCATGTCCAGCAATACCCCAGAGCAACCAAATGGGCCTATTCCTTTGCCGGATTAAACGGACTGGACTTATTTTAGTCCGAGGTTTAGGAATGGCAAATCGGGTCAAACGGACTAAACGAGTTAAAATAAGTCAGCTGCTTAATTTTAGTCTAAGCCCATTCTAAAACTACCATGGACTAAACGGATTTAACATGCACGCTTAACATTAGCGTGCATAGTTAAGTCCGTTTAGTCCGGTCCGTTTAGTCATAGTTAGTAAAACACAGCACACTAAAAGTCAAGTCCGTTTAATCCGGATGTTTTGGAATGGCATTTTTAGGCTTAATTTTCAAACCGTTAGTCCGACTAAAATTAATCCCATGACTGGCCCAACTACCACACACATGTCCCCCAATACCCCCAGCAGCCCCATGTCTGGCCCCATCAGTACCTCATCCATGTTCCCGTAGACGAGCACAATGTCCCCTGGCTGGAGGGTGAGCTCGGCCTCGTGGTTCTGGTTGGGGGAGTCCCGGGCGGGGTGGTAGGAGTACTTGGCACGGTAGAGTCGACACGACGAGGGCTTGTCCGCGATCCACGACAGCAGCTCGGGATAGCTAAGGCCGCTGCACGGGGACAGGGACCGCCGGCACGAGTCCTAAAAGTTGATGTAAAGAGAAATAGCTAATCAAAATAGACTTATATCAATGTTAATGTTAGAAATGGCGTGTAGGAATTTAGATATTTAAGTTTGCAGTTTAGAAATGGCATATCTACAGTGTTTATCAGTGACACATATTGGACTAATGGGACTGAATCAGTGAAAATATTAGCATTCTGCTGCTTTATTTTAGATCAAAAGTTCATCTAATGACTTGAAGACAGAGCACATGGGGGTGTGGGGGCTAAGCCCCCCAAAATTTTGGACTCCGGGACAAGCCCCTCCTCAGATTTGACCGATAGGTACAAGCCCCCCTCCTTAAGGCTGAACAAAAGATGCCCGAAAACTTAAAAATTGTCCCAGATCGTGGAAGCGATCAAAACGAGAAAAACGCGAAAAAGTACCCAAACACGTCAAAATTTTGCGAAAAAAACCCATTTTTGTGAAAATAGAGAATTTGTGCATTTTGTCAGTTCAAGCCTCCGTAACCTCGGGACAAGTCCCCCCCCCAAATTTCATAAAATTCGGGACAAGCCATCCCCCAGACCGAGACACCGTGTATGGACATGACTGACATGAGCATCAAAAAATTTGTACGTGCGGGTCCGTATTGTGCGTCAGCAAACTGTATTAAAAAATAAACGATAAACTGTTCTTGACATTGCTAGTTCATCAAAAATGCACGACTGAACAAAACACTCAAGGTCTACCTGCAAAACGTTTTTTCTTACCTAAACGTACGGATAGACGAAAAGTTGTGACCTCGGAAGACTAAAGCTTAAAACGGAAAAGATATTTGTGCAAATAAATTTATTTTGTATCGGAATCTTGTTTGTTTGTCTTGGTTTTCGTTCACTCATTAGCCTACGAAAAATTGCTTCTGGGCACAGTCAACCAAGAACCACAGACAAATATGGAGGTCAGTGAAACGGTCAGCTAAGCAGGGTTTTTTTTTCAAAATCGGCACTGTGTAAATGTTGTGTAAATTAAAAATTTGCTGTGTAAATTAAGGGTATGTTGTGTGAATTTTTGAAAGTGTGTATTTTGGCATTTTTTAGGCAAAAATTTACCGTTTTTGCACGTGAAAAGTCATATTTCGACTTTGAGACTCGAACTACATACAAAAATAATCAAATATGAAAGAATTGAAAATTTTTGCGTTTCTGTCAGTTCAAGTATCCAAAACTTCAAGACAAGCCCCCCTAAAATTTCGAAAAATCTCAGACAAGCCCCCACCCCCAGGCCGAGCCCCCGTGTACATGTGTGGTTTACACAGATATATAGATAGAGAGTTGTTTTATCAGCCAGATCGTACACATTTTTTTTAAATCCGTGTGTGAAACCGCCCGTGGGCTTTTAAAGTAGTTTAAAGTATTAAGAAATCGCACAGACAAGCTCAGGATGGCTGTTTTCACTTTCAACTTTCAAGTGCATAACAAAGAATACTAAAATAAAAAATCACAAGCCGTTTAATAGCAGAAACTGAAGATTTTTTGTTTTTGGGTCAAAAATTAGACTTAATTTTGTTAACACAAAGAGGTTACAGACCGCAATCGCCACTTCGCGAATTTTTGTAATTTTTACAACCTAAATAGGCCGTTTCATCAACTTTTGGGGGAAAATGAGACTGTGTAAATCACTGTGTATTTTTATTTTTTGCTGTGTAAATTAGGCCGCCGATGTGTAAATACACCCTATTTTACACAAAAAAAAAACCATGCAGCTAAGCGATAGTACTTCCTTTATTTGTGTTTAAGCGGTTTCCTACAGAGACCAACCTACATACCACGAAGGTAACTTTTGCACTGGAAGGATTTCTTAGGTCTTTGGCAATCTTTCTTCCTAAAACAACAACAATGGGTCAAACTCAATTAAGATGCATAGCAATAAAAATTTAACCAATAAAGAATGAACCAAATCCCTGCTTCCTTTTACTCTGCAGGAAATTATTGTTAACGACTGTAATATAGAAAATTTACTCAACTGTCTTACAGAGATCACTTCAATTTCTAAAGAATAAACTTACATATTTTGTAATGAAAATGTTGGTTAAACTTAAACACTTTCTAATTTGAAACAATTCACAGCTGGAAGTTATGCAGAGCGCCCCCTTAATCAAAAACACCTTTCTTAAATTCAGTATACATACTTAAAAAACGAAGATTTTTTAACTTAAAATGTTGTGAGTCAAAATCAAAACACCAACATGATAATTCAGTCAAATATCACTTGTTATAATATTTTGTGGAAAATTTGTAGAAAAAGCCAACCAATTAATCAAACTCAAAAAATAATGGCTGAATGTCAAAAAAATGTCGAAATTAAGATGAATCGCTGGTAAGAGGGTTATCTTCATAACTTCAGCTGGAATGCTTAAGTAAACCAGACAATTTGTGGAAGCCTATACAAAACTACATGGGAACTGAACAAAGCTGCGAATTATGAAAACTATGTGACCGAAAAAGATTTAACACGAACACTGACTACATGCAAACTCTAGTTTAAACTTTGCTAGAATAACAGAATAGAGATTTACGAGAAAATCAGTATTCAGCAACTGAAAACGCTTCAGAAAGCTATTTTGACCAATTTTTTGGGTCACTCTGGCAGGGTTAAAAATTTAGAGTGGAGAGTGGAGCATTTTTAAATTTTTGGACTGCTTCTAAATAATCAGGACATACTATATAATTGTTCGTAAAAGATGCACATTCATCCGCAGGCACAATTTCCGAATGATTATTGTGCAATTTAGTATTAGACTGTGTATTATTGAGTGAGCCTGTTGTCCTTGTCTCTGTCCCTATGTATGAGAAATGTCGAGTATAGATTAAAATATGTAAATTTAAAGTAAAGAAATGTCGAGTTATTAACATTAAATAGATTAGAAAGAGAAAAATTTTAATACTTAAATAAAAATCTGTCAAAAATTAATATAATTTAATATGTTTTTGATTCTTGAGGACAAGTATGAACCGGTCTCACTCAACGCTTTCTTTATGAATTTCTCTAAAGTCTAAATTGCACTAAGTCCAAACTTTGGCTGGGTTTTGATACGTCACCACAGACTGAGCCTGCTTCACAATGCCAACTTTGTGGCAAACCGTTCGGTTTCAGGTAACTGCTAAAACTAATGTGAAGCTTGTGAGCCCGACTTGCCCGAGGCAGAGCAGGAGGTGGGCGGGGCATAGCCGGAGTTGTGAGCGTTGTGCCGACGCCAGACTGCTGCTCTCTGGGGACTCCCGTGCACCGCGTCCGCCCCCGGCAAAGTGTACTGCACATGGCTGCCTTCCTCCAACGTCTGAATCTCGATTGACTTCTGAAATGAATCAAAATGTGCGTGGGGGAGGACTGGGTGATATTGCTCCCCCCGCCACTCAACCTGACCCAGCTCCCCCCAGATTAGCTATCGCCCAAGGGCGTATATACCCAGGGGGGAAATGAGGGAATCCCCCCCCCGATATTTTTTTCCACAAGGGTCACCCCCTTTGGTTTTTATGGTCCGGCCGAAACAATTTTCTGATACGTCTCCAACTAACCAAATGTCCAAATGTGGCCTAAAAATTAAAAATTTGCCCAATTTTTTTCTGGGGGCTTCCGCCCCCAGACCCTGCGACTATATGGCATACTATTCTTTGTTATTATCTTTCATCAAAGCCTATGCATGTCTACACAAAAGTACATTAGGCTGCATTTGCATGTCTAAGTACCCTGTCTGATGTGACGTTCCAATTTTTTGTTTTAATTTTTGTCGGGAAAAATTTCTGATACGTTTCCAGTTAAGGGAGGGGGGGCTACCTGTATAAGTGAAAATTTTAGGTTCTCCGATTCGCTTCAAATTTGCACACAATGTAGCCCCAGGGAAGGCGCGTCGCAGATGTAACAAACTGGAACCAATGCTTTTGCCAATTTTTTTACTACAAACTCCCAAAAATTCAATTTTACGTGTAAATCATAGGCGCAAAAAAAGTTTTTTATGCTCACAAAGCGTTCCTTTGCTCGAAACTTTTGTTAATACTGACGAAGCTGATTTTTACATGATTCGATAGCCTAATGTCATATCTCAACCTCTGCGATCCATTTTTTTAAATTTTTGCCCATGACCTGAGCAGTGACGCCAAATGTAAAATCACTCAAATTTGGCGGGTCCAAAAAACGGCCCTTTTTTCACAATTCGCCCTCGATTTTAGAGTTGAAAATACATATAAAAAATCCGGATCAAACGATTTTGCGCGTATATAGCAGGCGGGGAAAAAAACCCGCATTTTCATATTTCGTCATGTATATAGCTCATAGACTATACGTTTTCACGGGAAACCAAAAAAATCTGTCGTAGGCCTAACCATGCTCTAAACGCTGGGGCCGGTTTCATTTCGCTATCTCTTACCGTTTTTTTAGCGGGAAGCCAAAAACTTGCCGGAGAAAAAACCCATTTGGGGGAAAAAACCCCATGTGGGGGAAAAAACCCACCCCATAAATCACCAGAAAAGTGTGTTAGAGGTAGTTTTTCAACGCTATGGCACGCATTAGGAGTAGTAGAGGCCCCTGATACCAAAACTATACGCAGATTTGCTATGGGGCCCCAGGTACACAAGTTTGAAAACTGCCCTTCGCAGCCCATTATAAAATTTTGAATTTTCAGATTTGAAAACAAAACACCTTAATTTCGCGTGAAAACGTTGAAAACAACTAAAAAGTTGCGATAACGCTTCAAATGCATGCAAAATTTGCACTTTATGGCTCCTTTTTACGCCATCGACCCTCTGTGGGGGGTTACCGTGAGTAGGTGTGACTGGTCCTGACGGGCATATTTTACTTTCATTTGGTTATTTGGCGTTTAAACAAGAGAAATTAATAGGTTAAAATCAAAAACATACAAAAAACTGGCAATAGTACCAGAAAATACTACTTTCCACCCCAAAAGGACCCCAAAATGACAAAGTCCGACTGTTAGGCCAGTATTTCAGAATTCGATCGAGAAAGTGTCAGTTTGCGCATTTGTGCTCATAATAAACGTCTTTTTGCACTACCATGAGTCTTTTGGAGTAGCTACTAGGTTTTTCGACATCACCAGACCATTTTCAAAAAGTGGGTTTTTTCCCCCACATGGGTTTTTTTACCCCGTCTATTTTCGGTTATGCCCCCCATCGTACGAAAAAAGGAGGGATCTGCCACTGCGGTCATGAATAGAGGAAGGGTAGTCCTCTGTAAAAGTGTTTTTACATTTGAGCTCGCATCTCTTAGTGCTGAGAAATGAGACTCCAAAATTCAGCTCCCTTGGAGCCATGTCGGGTCAAAAATTGGGGGGGTCCAATTTTTGACTCATAAAAAATACCAGCGAGACCCCTTTTGGATACCGCTTACATACGTTTGCCTACAGAGACTGTACTATACGCTGGCAAATTTTTAGACCTGTACCACGTACCCAAGTTCCGGAACTGGGGTGGGTTTTTTTCCCCTAAAAAATGGGGTGGGTTTTTTTCCCCGCCTGCTAATGTGAGCTGCTACTATGCCAAGTTTCAGCCTGATTGGCTTGATGTGGTTTGTGTCAGAACTGTCCAACTAGGGGCTATTTCTAGGCTTTTTGGCGTACTTTTGTCTATGTAAATACACTGACAAACGGTCTGAACCAAACGTGTACCTTCAAGCTTAATTGTTCTTATCTGAGGTTGGAGTGCCTTGAGGGACTAACATATGTGAAAATAAGCAAAATTGGAGAACTTTGATTTTTGACCTGGGTAGCCCTCCCCCTGAACCAAATTCGGTCTAAAAAGGTAGGGTAAAATGGTAGGGGGTACTACGCATTTTTTTAAATGGATAATTTGGGAGAAAAGCGAACTAAAACAAGGGGCAACCTTTTTAGGGGGAGCATACCTATCTACAGAGATCCGGGTCGGGTTGGGTAGGGAAGCAATCCCCTTATAATGCCTATTGCCTACTTATGACAAACTTTCCATAAAATAGGCAAAAGTTGAAATTAGGGTCTAATTCGGCACAATGAGACTTTCCCCGTTCCCGGGGCTGTCCGGGGATACCTACAATTAGTTATTAGGCAAAGCACAGTTTCATCGACTATACATCAAAACAGGGGCGCAGCTCATCCCAGGGAGCTTATATCTAACTAATATCGTCCGTAGAAAACCAGATAAGTCAAGTAAAACGACTCTGTGAAAAAATTAGGCCCGTTGCGAGTTTTTCCAAAAGTGCGAGATGTGGATAAAAAAGTAGAAAGAAATAATAGTTTAGAAAAAAGATTATAATATATACATACAGAAATATAGTAGTTTAAAAAACCCTTGGCTACACCATATGTACTCTATCCATGTTAATCATTGAGCCTATAGAAATATATTTGATACAAAACCAGGTCAGAGCTTTAAGCCAAAGGTATGTATATATAGATAGATGCAGCAAACTCAAAGTAACATCAAATGAAGGCTACGGGGCAGCAGACATGATTATATACTCCCATATATGCGTGAGAAAGTGATGAGGGCGCCATTCAGTCTACCGTAAATAAAGCCTCCCCCACCCTAATGCTCTTGGGGCCGAGCTGAAGACAGGTTTGGCTTGCGAATGGTTGAAAATCATTAAAAAGAATTACGTATCCAGGTCACGTCGCTCTCATTATGTACTCTTGATAAAAAATCTAATCGGAAAATACTCTGCCTTCATATTATACAAAAATGACTTCGTTATGTACTCTTGATAAAACATGTATGTATATAATCTATTAATTGATAAAAAATAAAATAAAATATATAAAATTACTTTGTTCTCATGTTATATACATACTTATAATTTGATAATCTGATAACCAGTCTGTCCTAACACATCTAACGGGGTCAAAAATTGGGGGGGGGGCCTCTACGGCCGAATTTTGGGGACCCTCCCCTCTTAAACGTTCAAAATACCCAAATGTTTGTAAAATTTTCTTAAAAGTGTCATTTTTTACTAAATTTTGCCCAAATGTTCGGGACCGTCCCAGACTTGGCCCGGACAAGACCCTTGATTTATGGGGGCCCCATCCCCCGTCACACATGTATGGTCCTAAGATTATGTATGCAGTGCTCTTGACATAAAAAATAGTGTGCACTAAACTGTGAAGAAAATGTCTAATTTACTGATGCAAAAAGCTTAACCGCAGCTGATTTTAACTGAGGCTAACACTTTAGCAAGCTTAAATGATGACGTGTGCAAAACTGAGTTATGATTTCTCATGAAAAAAGGGTGGAAAATTTTCAATAAATATATTATACACAAATAAAATTATTAAGTTTTCATGAATAGACAAAAACAGAAAAAATTCAGGACACCAAAATGGAAGCGTTTGACGCAATGATGAATCAATCACGTTCGCTCATTGTGGTATACTGGTATATAAAAAAATATACATTTAAATCGCATAAACCCATTTCGTATAAGGTCTTTAAAAATAAAGCATCAGGTATAACAAAAAACTGCTACCTAACCGTGGTTGGGAGAAAAGCAAACAGTCAATTTTACCCGAACTTAATGCCAGCAGTTTTTTTTCGTAATTTGGCTCATAAACTAACAGAATACAGGTTTTTTCCAAGGATTGAAGTTTAGCTATAAATTACATAATGAAAAAATTTAGTGTATACGTATTTATCTATACAAGGGGATATATACTGGAAATATATACGTAGCTTTTGGCTTAATATTTATCGTCACTCCCTCACCTTGATTTCTAGTCCGTACGGCTACCAACGTTAGTGAGATACTCAGAAAAAAATTAGGGATGACTTTTCGATGTTTTGTACCTGTTAACATACGCCCAACTTTTTAACAATTTTTAACGCAAAACAACGAATCATACTAGCATATTTAGTTGGTATTCGAAAACAATGCTAATTTTTTTAGCAGAGCCGTATCTAAAGTAAAAATGGAGCTCGAAACAGCGAAAATTACGTCTGAGAAGCTGAAGCCAGCAAATCTAGAAGTCTTATGAAGATCTTTGTCATTACTAAAAATTTCATTTTTGCAATGGTATATATACAGCTTAAAAATACACTAAACACTGCATACATGTATGAGGGGATGGATGGGGGCTCCCCCAAAAACAAAATCCCTAAAATTGGGGTCCCCAAAATTTGAGCAAAAGAAAAAAATGGCCCTTTTTTGCGAAATTTTTTACAAAATTTCGCAAAATTTGGGGTATTTTTGGTCGATCATGGGGGGAGGGTCCCCAAATTTTGGCCGGAGAGGCCCCCCAAAATTTTGACCCCGTTACATGTATGCTAAACAGTAGATTAAACAAATCAACTGTGCACATGTTGCACATGCACAAAAAATAATAGGAGCAAGGAATAGTAAAGTAAGCCACCGAGTTGCAGACTTGCAGTGATCTGGGAGCGGCAGCCATGCGAAAAAATATTGAAGAAAACGTTGACTTTTAGGCCAAATTTGGTCAATTGGGGAAGTATCGATTTTTTGCGGCCGGCCATAAAAACCAAAGGGGTAGATTTTTGTGTACAATTCCAGGCGAAAAAATTTCAGAGCAGCAGAATTCCCCCCTAGGCGAAAAAATTTCAGAGCAGGAGCAGGAGAGTTCCCCCCTCCTGGCTACGCCCCTACTTAATACAATAAATACATACTTCGCGCCGTCGTCTATTATTATTAAAACACCATTTGAAAACTGGTTTAATATTTTCTTCAAATTCAAGCCCCACAGGCCACAAGCCTATAAAAGCTTGTGATGGAACCAGCAATGAAATACCAAAAGATTATACATATAATAAGTTTTATAACAAAAATGCTGCGCCACACAACAAACCAATTTTCATACAAACTAATAGACAACCGAGCAATGTTTATTAGCGCAAATACGCTAAAGCCAAAAGGGGACGTCAAAAAACTCTAAACCCCCCCCCCCCCCCCAGTCCCTCAAAACCCCAAACCGCACCCTGGAATTCCGGGGCGATCCGTCGCAGTGCTGGTGGGCCGAGGTGTCCCCCAGACTGTGCCTCTGCTGCCGGAGCCGGCTCAGCTCCCTCGTCAACTCGTGCTGCCTGGCCGCCTGCTTCTCGTACTTCCGCTCCAACGCCTCCACCTTGTGCTGAAACATTACATCAACAGGTTTCGTGAAATAATGAGTGATTCTGGGCCGATGAACTGAAATGGTTGACTGATTTAGGCCATAGTAGCTGTAGCGGGGTGGAAATTTTGGGGGGTTAGCACATTTTTCTGAAATTTTCGATAAAAAGTGCCATGTTTTACCAATTTGGAATTTTGCTCAAATGTCGGAGGCCCTGCCCCGATCCCTCGATTTTGGTGGGTCGTCTTCATATAATATGTATGGCCTTGGTACAGGTTTTTTTCAAAATCGGCACTGTGTAAATGTTGTGTAAATTAAAAATTTGCTGTGTAAATTAAGGGTATGTATATTTTGACTTTGAGACTCGAACAACGAAAATAAAAAGTATGAGAAATGAGAATACTGTCTTCCAGGCCTGTTTTCGAAAATCCGAAGTGGGGATAATCTATACTTTGCGGACGGCCAAATTTTTTTTGTGGACGGACTGAAGTTTCTGCCGACAGTCGGCAAAAACATTTATATTAGGATTCCTATATATGCACCATTTCACACTCAACAACAGTCAAGTGGGGTAGCCAGAGAAAATTTCGGTCGGGGACATGTGTTCGATTTTCTGAAAATGTGCTAAAATTGCGATTGGACGGCTGAAAACAATAGAGGACGACTTGAAAAAATCTGACGGACGTCCGCACTGTGGTTCGCAAAGAAAACCTTGGGATCTCTCTCTACCCTACCCTGTGCACCCTATACCGATTAGAGATCCATAAATAAAAAGTTTTAAAAAGTTATAAAAATATATATACGTAGGTTCACACAAATAGAGATCTGTTTTGCTCGGAAACAATTTCTTCAATTCCGAGCGGAAAACCAGACCTTTAGCTTTCAAAGTAGTTAGACGTAACACAAAAAATCATACAGATAAGCTCAGCATGGCTGATTTTTCACTTTTAAATGCATAAAAACAATGCTAGAACGAAAATCAGAAGCCGTTTGACGGCAGGAGCTCCAAAAAACTGAAGATTTTTTGGAGTTTTAGTCCAAAATAAGACTTGATTTAATTGTTAGCACAAGCAAGCCACATGCCGCAATCGCCACTTCGAGAATTTTTATAATTTTACTACCAAAATATGCGGTTTTATATAACAAAATATGCGGTTGATGAAATATAACAACAAGGAATAGTAAGCCGCACAGTTGGCGCGACAGCCCAGAGGAAGAAATCTAGAATTTTTTCATTTTTAGGCCAAATTTGGTCAATAGGAGACGTATCGGACAGACCATAACAACCAAAAACAAACCTTGTGTACAATTTCAGTCAGAAAAAATTTCGAGAAGTTGGGGAAGACCCCCCATTCCCCCCCAGGCTACGCCCCTGGTGAGAACCCTCCCGAGCCCATTTACGTTTTGCATCCATTTGAATCCCAGTCTCAACTTTTGAGGTGTTTTTAACATTTTCAGGCGCAAATAAGGTGTTTTGTTTCCGAATAAAAATAGGCACGGGCTGCGAAGAGCGGTTTTCAAACTTGGGGAACTGAGGTATATATCACAGCAAGTCCGAGTATAGTTTCGGCTACAGGGGCCTCTCTACTATGCCGCTGACATGCCATAGCGTTGAAAAACTACAGCTAACACACTTTTCAGATGATTTGTGGGGTAGGTTTTTTCCCCAAATGGGTATTTTCACCCGGCAAGTTTTTGACTTCCACCCAAAAAGAGATAGCGAAATTTAATTTAATTTATTAGTTTAATAGAAATGTAGAAATAGAAATAGAAACGTCACAATAGAAATGTAACCGGTTCCAGCATTTAGAGCAAGGTTAGGCCTGTGACGGTTTTTTGGTTGCCCGTGAAAACGAATAGTCTGTGACTGTGATGTATATACATGACGAAATATAAAAATACAGGTTTTTTCCCCGCGTACTATATACATTCATAATCGAAAATACAACAAAACAAAGATATTAAAGCCAAGTACAAATACATGCACCAGCAGTCAGCACCAAGACTGTGAAGTATATACATGACGAAATATAAAAATACAGGTTTTTTCCCCGCGTACTATATACATACATAATCGAAAATACAACAAAACAAAGATATTAAAGCCAAGTACAAATACATGCACCAGCAGTCAGCACCAACAAAAATAATATATAAATGAAAAGTCAAAACCTAAAACCCCCACCTCCAAACATACGACTGATTCTTCGTGCATTGGATCGGTGCAGGACTGTGACATCGACTCTGGCACATCCTGAGACTGAAACAAAAATAAAACACTGAAAATATAGGCAACTTATATACCTGACACTGTGTTTCCACATCGAAACCAACAACAATATAGTATTGAGTATTGACCACCTATCACAAGTACATGGATTTTCTTGGAAGGGGGGACTATCCGGCCAAATTTTAAGAACACTGTCCCAATCGTCCCAATCGACCCAAAATTCCTGAAATTGCGAAAAAATGCGATTTTGACCCGTTTCTGCTTTGAAATTTAATCTAAAATATACGGAAAATATCTGAAATATACGGGATGCGGGAATTCCCCCCATCCCCCCCTGGGTACGCCCTTCTTATTATATACCTGTGAAAATTTGAGCAGCAATTACGTAAATCATGCAATCTGCTTGCTGGCCAGCTGTTGCCAAAAAGCAGTATAAAGACCTGCCACCGTTGAGGATGTCGCAAGTGAGGTCAGTAGATGTTTTCGATTTTGCATTAATAACAGCGCATTTGGAGCATATCACAGGCCTGTCGGGCACTGTGCATTATTGTGCAAAATTTTAATTTTTGTGTGCAAAATTTTAAAAAAGTGTGCATTTGCACAAAAAAACGGATAGGGGGGCAGCCAAAATGCCCCCCTCCCATCAACGAAACTATGCCAATGGATGAATTACTGTTCTCCCCAAGCTGATGATCAACTCTTCACCAGAATCTGATCGGCTTTCACCCCCCTACATTGAAATCGAAATTGGAAGGTTAAAAAATTACGTGCCCCCCCATTTTCCAAAGATTCCTTAGCTGCACATGTGGGCGTGGGGCATACAATATATGTATGTATATACATATATCCCAACATGCATGTAATACGCATGAATATAAAGTTCCATTTCCAACTTTGACCACAGTTGAAAAAAGGGCTAAATCAATAACTGCAAGAGAAGGTTCTTCTAAAGTTGGCCGTGTTATACATAGCTCTTTAAAACTCAAAATGATAAAAGGGCCCTAGGAATTTTTCCTCGTAGTATATACATATACGTATACAGATAAATATGTATATATGCACGCTCGTTGCGTATTTAGACTCTAGATTATATTTTCTCAAAGGTGTGGAAACGCCACTATCTTCAGCAAAATAACAGAGTCTGGAAAAGTTCACTAGATTAGGCTTCATCCTTCCACAGAGAATAAAATGCCCATGTTTTCATTTGAAAAGCGGTAAAGGATTTGCTTGAATACCACACTACTCTTCTGCCTAGGTATGTATATATTTTCATCTAATCGTAAGAAATGTTTGAGTCTGGCAGATCCGGGTAACCGACTTAAAAAAATGTTTCTCCGCACCTGCATCCTTGTGGCCTACTGTTCTTGGTATTCTGAGCTCAAATTTTAGCTCTGATGTTTTCGGTCGGCCAAAATCACTATAATGTTTGGACAATATAGTCAGAGGGGGTAAAAAAATACGATCGGAAACATGGGGTAAAAAAAATACACCCCCTCCAAGAAAAACCCCAATAAGTATATGCCTGTTGAATACATACAAGGGAAGCACTACTGTTCTACATTACTTAAACGTATTACCTAGTCATGATCTGTCTTTAGCTTAAAATATGAAGCTGACAAAATCATGCACCCAAAATATGGCTCATTTTACAAGGGCCAACAAAGTTTTCACAAGCTTCTCTTGTCGCGTGGTGTAGCTGTTTCCGACACTAGCAGCGCATATGGCATTGTCATATACCCTTCTTTCAAACTGTGAATGGTTCTTTTCTATTGGTACTGGTTGGCTCCTACAGGAGCCATATTTTTTACCCCCCATTTTTGGTCGATTTGTGGGGAAAAATACGGATACTTTTTGCCTTCATGTTATGTTTTTAAACCAAAACAACTTCATTTGCTTATAAAAGTAAGCACAAGAAGGTGCTACGGCAAGGTTTTTTTTTTTTTTGTTGTTTTTGTGGGTGCGTGGGCCCTTTTTAAAAAAAACTGTCTCCCTGTAAGTGTATTACGACCACCGACTGCTAACAGAGCGGTTCCAGCTACACAAGGGTGTTCAAATGATGAGCTTAGCTACATAAATACACATACAGACGCACATATGCCTAAGTTGCGAAACTGATGATAATATTGGTTATTCACTCTTCGAAATATAAAATCTAGGAACAATTTGTGGTACAACAACACCATTTGAATATTGACAGCAATTAAGAGAAATTTAACTATATAACTTAAGACTATATACATTTAAGTATGCAAAAACAATCAAGTAGGGCGTCGCCACAAATTCTGGCGTTCCGCGCTACAATGTTTACGTCAAATGATTCAGCTTACCGCAAAAAAATAATACGTAGACGGAAAAAATTTTGAAAAAAAATTTCAAAAAGAGTGTAGTGTAAAAAGTAGTTGTGGTGTTATTGAGGCTTCAATTTCAGTGGCCTTTTCTTTTATGTGCGAGTTTAATTAAAAAATTGAGTACGTTAGAGTTGAGTTTCATAACGGTTGAAGCATTTTGTTCTGCGTTCCTTGGATGGGTCAGAATCGACCGTATTTTTCCCCCAAAATGGGGGTAAAAAAATAAGTTTATTTTTCGATTTACATATAATTAGTAATGCAGAGAAAAAAGTTTAATATGTGGTTTTGTAGAGAAACTCCGCGAGGTATTGTTGGAAAAAAGTTTGCCCGAGAAACTTAATCCAGGAAAGCAAAAAAACCTTGTACTCATATTTTGTATTTTTTTACCCCATCTGACTATATGCGCTGTTATCCCCAAATTTTTGTGTTGAATTGCAAAAAAATGCATTTTAAAATTATTACAAAAAATTGAAAAGTAACTCCTTCTCCGAAATTTTTGTACTTATCTTTGGCACACAGATGTATATACAAGGGGACCTGAGGAGTGACCTTATGGATGAAGCAAACCCTCCTCAAAGTTAAAAATAGGTGCCCGAAAAAAAACTAAAAATTTGCCCCAGATTGCCTTCAAAATGAGCAAAAAGCTAAAAAAGTGTAAAAACTATCCAAACCTTGCAAAAAATTCTCATTTTTAGGCAAAAGTTGGAAATGTTGGGGTTGTGAGTTTATGTCCTCAAGATGTCGGGACAGCCCCCGCAGACTAAGACCCCATAAGCAAGCATACATGTAGATGTAATAGCACAAAACAAAGGGGTATATATATAACAATGATGCAGAAGGAGGTAAACAATTTTACACAGCATTAATACACGAAAGTTTCGGCACTGCGTTAAAAACAGCTTATGCTTATAAACATGTATATATACATGTACAAGGGGGGTAAGGAGAGCTCCCCCCCCCAAAAAAAAATGAGGGGCCGGGCAGGAGGGTCCCCAAATTTGGACAAACTTCAGTAAAAGTGACACATTTTAGCAATCAGCGGGGGAGCAGGGTTTTTTCGAAATCGGATTTCATTATTCAGGCGTCATTTACTCATGACGTCACTTTTATTTTTCGTTCGTCAAAATTAGAATATGGCTTTACAGTTTACAGTACCGTTGTCGCTGCAACAATACTGCTAAATATGTATTATATATTATCTTGCGGTGGCGAACCAAGAGAAAATTTTTCGGCAGGACTTTTACGATTTTTTTGAAATGCGTTAAAATGCAATTTTGCGATTTCAACGCAAGAAAGAAACAACAGCACATATACACTGCATCTATCTATACACTAAATCAGGGTTTTTTCAAAACTACAGATGCTCAATTCTAAATTTTGATGTCATTTTTAAATTCTAAATTTTTCGAATGCAAATGCTAAAAATTTTAAACACTTTTTTTGCACTGTTTCATTGCCAAAATGACAGTCATTACAAGGCGAAGTATTTAGTGAAGACTACACAATTGGAGGAGCTGAGGAGTTCTGGGTGGGGAATCGTTGACAAGGACTAAATATCAGCAGTGCGGGGGTCTGGGGACGACAGCCCCCAGAGCCCAGAAGCTAACAATTTTCAAATTGTTTGATACAATAATTGCACTGTGGAATGCAAATGCACAATGGAATGGAAAAACATTGGAGATTTATTCAATTTTTAGGCCAAACTTGATCATGTGGAGACGTATCAGAATTATTTCCAACTGGGGAAGTAAAATCAAATCACGTCAGAACCGGAACGTCCCAGCAGATATTGTATTATATACATAGACAGGTAAATGCAACATACAGTACTCACTCTCACAAGCATAGGCGTTGGAGAATGACAATAACAACGTCCAGTAAGCCACAAAGTTACATGGGTCTGGGGGCCGCAGCCGCCAGAAAAACGTATTTTTCAATTTTCAGGGCGAATTCGGTCAAATCAGTTGAGTAACATTGCTCAAAAGCTTTCGTCAAAGCTTCGTCATTTTTCTGAACGTCACCTTCAAGTTTAATTTCTGCAAATGACGCCATTTTTGACCAAAAAAACCTCTGCGGGGGAGGGACCCGAAAATTTAGCCAGAGAGTACGTACAATGCATGTTTGATCATTTTGCACAATTTCCTACAAAAAAGGCCTTGAATTTAGGCTTAGTGCATGGGTGGGTATGGCAAAAATAATGGCTTAGTAAATGCATGCTGAAATGTAAATTAGCGGTCCATTTTTACCTGATGTAACATTTCCGTTGGGGCAGCACGCTTGAAAACCAGTCGAGACAACGGAACAGCAGAGCTCGCGTTGGCCTTGCGCAGGGAATTCCTCTCACCACGGCATGAATTGAACTAAAATAAAAAAGTTCACCGGTTTAAAATTTATTTAACAGACATACATATACAAATTTTATGGCTATTAACTATATACATACCAAACCAATACACAAATGCAAATTTGAAATTTTTTTCAAACATCCAAAATGCAGACAAAAAAGCATTTTTACAATTGTTATATTTTAATGCTTTTTCAATTGTCAACAAAACTATTGAATTACAAGTAATTCTTGAAAATGATAAACCTGATTTAATTGCAATTACGGAAACGAAACTGGACAACAGTATTAGTGATACTAGTTTAATTTCTGGTCAGCCTTATTTTTTGGTTCGTCGTGATCGAGATAGACACGGTGGAGGAGTTTGTATAATTGTTCGTAACGACATATCAGTTATGCTAGTTGAGCCTGAACGAGGTTTTTCGGGGGAAACCCTAGTTCTGGATTTGTTTCTACAAAATGAAATTGTTCGTTTTGGGGTTATATATCGACCTCCCAACACCAATAACTATGCTATGTATTTGTCAGATATTGAATTTATTGTGTCATCAAGAAAGTCGGTTGTTCTAGTAGGTGATTTTAACTTGAGTTCTTTTAACTGGGACACGTTTATGTCTAGCAACGAAATGCAAAGAAATTTTGTTTATGATTTGTATAGTAAAGGGCTAATAAATCTAGTAAAGGAACCGACCAGGTATTCTCCACCTAGTGTTCTGGATTTAGTATTGTGTAATGATCCAAATTTAGTTACGAATGTGGAAGTTGGAGCTAAATTTGTAACTAGTGATCATTGCATGATGCATATCAGTTTATGTTGTCAATACTGTAATCGTGAATCAGTGTGGCGTTATAATTATAATGAAGCAGATGACGATTCAATTTTAGCTTGCTTATGTAATATTGAGTGGCATGGGCTTTTTTGGACTAATATTCCAAATTATAATATTGTTGAATTTTTCTGGAATACTTTTGAAAATTTAGTTAAAGATTTAATGCTTCGTTTCGTTCCGAAAGTCAAACAAAATTCGACTGGAATCCGTTGGCCAAAGTTTATATTAGAGTTGCGCCAGAAGCGATTAAGGGCTTTTAAAATTTGGACAAGGGACTTAAATCCACTGGCGGAATTCGAATTTAAAAGACTAACTTGTGCTGTTTCGGCTTTGGAACGTGATTTTTTAATTAATTATGAGAAAAAGTTATTGAAAAATCCATCAAAAAAGAAATATTATAATTATGTTCGTTCCAAAGTAAAAACGAAGCCGTTTATTCCTGCACTAAAACATGGAGTGTATACTGCTGTTTCAGAACCTGATAAATGTAACTTGTTGAGTGATTATTTTGCTAGTGTATACAGAGTAGAATTATTGCCTGTACCTTACCTGTTGCCCTCTGAACTAAAGTCTGCGTTATTAACTGTTAAGTTCAGTCCAGAAATAGTGTATATGGCACTGTGTAGACAGAAGTTTTCATTTGTGCAAGGACCTGATGAAATTCCTGCTATTTTTTATAAAAAATACGCCTTAGGTCTGGCTTTACCTCTTTCTATCATTTTTGAAACTTCTTTACTACAAGGTCATGTACCTGATATTTGGTTAGATGCTTATGTTGTGCCTATTTTCAAAAACAAAGGTTCGAGATATGACGTTGGAAATTATAGGGACGTGTCATTGACTTCTGTTGGTTGTAAAATTATGGAGAGTATTATAAATCGAAGTCTAATCAACTATTTTATGAATAATGATCTATTTTCCAAGAATCAGTTT
Organism: Trissonchulus sp. WLG1_4; assembly: GCA_030248245.1. Taxonomy (NCBI): domain Eukaryota; kingdom Metazoa; phylum Nematoda; class Enoplea; order Enoplida; family Ironidae; genus Trissonchulus; species Trissonchulus sp. WLG1_4. The sequence goes on along the minus strand of JASANF010001457.1, from coordinate 7,806 downwards.
GGTTTTTTGAAAAATAGGTCCACGGTAACGCAATTGCTAGCTACTTTAAATGATATTTCTGCTGCAGTTGATAGAAGTGATTTTGTGGATATTGTGTATTTAGATATTGAAAAAGCATTTAATCGCGTTCCTCATCAAAAATTGCTTCTTAAGCTTCGCAGCTATGGTATTGGGGACCCTTTACTTAACTGGTTGAAATCTTTTATTTCGAAGCGTCGTCAATGCGTAAAAATTAATAATTGCTATTCAGACTGGAAACTTTTAGATAGTGGTGTCCCACAGGGGTCGGTACTTGGTCCAACTCTTTTCCTGATTTACATCAATGATATCTCTAATGTGGTGGAATTTTCTAAAATACGTATATTTGCTGATGATTGTAAACTGTACTTTACGTATCCGAGAAATGGTGATAGTAGAAATCTTCAAGATGATTTATATAATTTATCAAATTGGCTAGAAATCAACGAATTAAATATAGCTGTTTATAAATGTTCTGTGATGTACCTTGGTCGTGATAACCCATGCACTGCATATTGTTTGTTTAATCAGCAACTTCCAAAAGCAAATGTTGTGAAAGACTTGGGGGTGAAATTTTCTAGCTCTTTAAGTTTTTCTGAACATATAGCAGAAATTGTCAAAAAGAGTCATATTGCTGCAAACTGCCTCATTCGAAATTTCTGTGTACAGGATCCGAAAATTTTGATAGGTCTTTTCTGTACGTATGTCAGACCTATGTTAGAATATGCTTGTGAAATTTGGGATCCGTTCTTGCTTCAAGAAATTCGAGCTATTGAAGCTGTCCAGAGAGGTTTTACTCGTAGGATTTTGTATGGTAGAAATTTGAATTATGATGCTCGTTGCGAATTACTAGGTATTGATAAATTAGCTTATAGAAGATTGTGTCGCTTATTGTTGATGACCTATAAATTACTGCATGGTTATACTTCTTTGGAACCTAGAGAATTTTTTGAAGAAAGTTTAGTGCAAAATCTTCGGGGGCATAGCTTTAAACTTCGAATACCTCGTGCAAGACTGAATATTAGAGCCAAATTTTTTGCAAATAAGGTGGTAGGAATTTGGAATAATTTGCCAGAAAATGTGGTTTCTGCACCTTCTCCTAATGCCTTTTCTAACAGAATTAGATTTTGTAAAAATTATTTAAATTCAACATTAGCTGAATAGATTTTTGAATTTATGATATGCGTTTTTGTTATATGTTTTGTTAGTTTGTTAAGTTGTCAAAATAAATTGTTTTTCTTTCCTGTTTCTCACTACAATGCCTTGTGTTCGTGAGTAAACATTTCATTTCATTACAAATTTCAAATTTGACTGTACAGTGAACACCACACCAATTTATATTCTAATACTGATATATAATAATGATATGCGATCTTATCGAGGGAAATTTAACCAATGATGAACAAAGGGCCTATTCCTTTACCGGATTAAAGGGTTAATATAATCGGACAACGGTTTAAAAATTAAGCTTAAAAATGCCATTCCAAAACCTCCGGATTAAATGGACTTAACTTTTAGCGCGCTGCTTTTTAATCGGACTAAACGGACTTAACTATGCACGCTAATGTTAAGCGTGCATGTTAAATCCGTTTAGTCCAGTGGTAGTTTTGGAATGGGGTCAGACTAAATTTAAGCTGCAGACTTATTTTAACTCGTTTAGTCTGTTTAGTCCGATTTGTCATTCCAAAACCTCGGACTAAAATAAGTCCAGTCCGTTTAATCCGGTAAAGGAATAGGCACAAAATATACATGTAGTTGGGGAGGGATGGGGGGGAAGACCCCCCCCAAAATTCGGTCCCGGGGGAGGGGGGGGGGGTCCCGCCAGGGGGAAAAGAGGGGGGAGGGTCCCGGTGGGAGTGAAATTTTGGCCAAAATCGGCATTTTTTGTGAAATTTAAGCGATTTTTATGTACCCATGTAGTTTGGGTGGGATGGGGGGGGAAGACCCCCCCAAAAAAAATTCGGTCCAGGGGGAGGGAGGGGGGGTCCCGCCAGGGGGAAAAGAGGGGGGAGGGTCCCGGCGGAAGAAAAATTTTGGCCAAAATTATAAACAATTAGCATTTTTTCATAAAATTTAAGCGATTTTTGCCGAAATTTTCGCCAAAAATTGTCAAAATCGGTGTTTTTTGGTCAAAAAAGGTGAAAATTGCTTCATTTTTAGGAAGGGGGGTCAAAAATGAGTTGGCGCAGGGGAGGGGGGGGGTCCCACCAAGGGGGGGAGAGGGGTACACAAAATTTTGGTGCTGTTACATGTATGATTTAATTGAGCTTGAATCTCACTGTATAAATGTTGCAGAATGAATATAGCATTTTGATTTCGCATTACCTACAGTTAGCTGCGTACACTTTTTCTTCCATCACGGTTGTTCAAATTTACTTTTAATGTATATACGCTACCGCTTTACGACAATAAAAACCAAAACGACACATTAAACATTGTGTAATGTGTATTGATCTAATAATTAAATAGCTGCTATAAACGTGTATACACATACATTCAGAAGAGGAGGAACAAAGAAAAAAACAGCAATAACATGGAAAAAATGAAAATGAAATCGAATGAAGAATTTTGGACACATCAAGCCCTCTTTGTCCGTGCTATGGACCGATACGCCCAGGCAATTTTGTATCTGCGACAGACCTCCTAGTCTTCTACCTGTCCTGGCGATTGCTGTATAACAACAATATAACAAAAATTAAACGTTCTTGATTTTTAGACCAAATTCGGAACGAAGCCAAAAATGGATGTAATCTTTGTTTTTGGATAGTTTTGAGTGCGTTATGATGTTTTAAGGCATCGTCTAGGCTTAGTTGGCAGGATTCTCTAGGCTAAGCTGGCATGATTTTTTCTGAAAATTTCGATTTTTTAGTGCCTAAGCCTGAGCCTAAGCCTAAGCCTGAACCTAAGCCTAAGCCTAAGCCTGATACTAAGCCTAAGCCTAAGCCCCATACTAAGCCTAAGCCCTAAGCCTAAGCCTAAGCCCAAGCCTAAATTAAGGCCAAGTTTGGATTTGGTCAAAAATTGGACGGTTCTGGCGAATTTAGCCAATTTTTCGGTAGAAACCGGGTCAAAGAGCCTTTGTTTTGATTCTAAAAAATTGTAACCAATAATCTGACACCATTTTGACACGATTAGAACCGAAAAAACAAGAGCTTCGGAAAAAAATTGCGAAAACGTCCCTCACAGAGGGTTAAAATTTCGGGGGGTCGTATCTCAGAAAATACAAAAAATGAAATAGGGGTTCTTGAAGCAAAAATGCTTCCCCCAAGGTGCTCTACTCAAAAAAATATGTCCACTATTTTCCCCCCCCCAACTGCATTTAACCCGAAATTTTACTGGAAAACTTTTACGGAGGGGCAAAATCAGTGGCATAGGGGATAGGGGATCAAAGGATGGCGGGGAGCCTTGGAATCCTCTCCTAAAGCACGCTTCGGAAAAAAATAAACTTTGGGCTTGGGCTGCGTAGCCTCCCCCGGTAACGAAATCGAAAAATTTTCGCATTAAATGGTGGTCGGCCCTTCTTTCACTCCAAGCCTGGCTACGCTACTTGGCAGAACTGTCCCTACTCCGCCCTAACCCTGAAAATCCGGGTTAAATGCAGTTGGGGGGGGGAAAGAGTGGACCTATTTTTTTAGTAGAGCGCCTTGGGGGAAGCATTTTTGCTTCAAGAACCCCTATTTCATTTTTTGGATTTTCTGAGATACAACCCCCCGAAATCTGAACCCTCAGTGAGGGACGTTCTCGCAATTTTTTTTCCGAAGCTCTTGTTTTTTCCATTCTAATCGTGTCTAAATGGTGTCAGATTATTGGTTACAATTTTTTAGAATCAAAACAAAGGCTCTTTGACCGGGTTCCTGCCGAAAATTTGGCCAAATTCGCCAGAAACGTCTAATTCTTGACCAAATTCAAAGTCGGCCTTAAATTAGGCTTGGGCTTAGGGCTTAGGCCTAGTTCAGGATTAGGCTTAGGTTCAGGCTTAGGCTCAGGCTTAGGCAATAAAAAATCGAAATTTTCAGGCAAAATCCTGTCAGCTTAGCCTAGAGAATCCTGCCAACTAAGCCTAGACGATGCCTTAAAGCTCAGAAAATCCAAATTTTTGGATAGGGGTTCTATTACGAAAAATGCTTCCCTCAAGGTGCTCTACTCCAAAAAATAGGTCCACTATTTCCCCCCCCCCCCCGGCCCCCCCAACTGCACTTGATCCGAAAATCCTCCCAGGAAAATCCCTAATTATCCCGGGAAATTCTGAAGTGCACAAAACTTTCCATTTCTGCAAACGAAAACAGTTCTGCGCAGGCTGGGCCTTCCCTCACAAGCACCCTGGCTACGCTAAAGACTGGAGCTCGGCTTGGTTTACTATCGAACGAGTATCGGTCGAGTATATACTGTTTTCGCAAGCAGACAATTTGTTTCGCTTTGTAAGCCAGTCAAAAGCTATCAATACTAAACTATTTACCGTCTGCACAAAACGTGTGATTTTGTTGAATTAACCATTTAGAGTAATTTCATTGTTTACGTTAATAAAAAAATTGTTCAACTGTGCAGAGCCACGGCGCTTTTATTGTGCGAAATTTAGGACGGAAACATTTTATCAGTGTTTTGCCTAATGTGAAACATCGATTTGTATTCACATTGCTTATATTTGAGTTTGACGCTTTTGAAGATTGCCCAAAGCGTAAAAAGTTGTCAAAGTTTTTTAATTATGACCGATATCTACTGCGTATCTTGGGTTTGCAAAACCTTGAAAATGTCCTTGTCCATTTGAAAATGTCCTTGTCCAAAAACCTTGTCCATTTTTTCGCTATAAAGATATGCTGGGCACCTTTTGTTCGAAATTTACAGGTCATTTTTGCTGCTTGCAAAACATATGGCTCAAATCCTTGATTTCCGGACCGCCCGCTTGAACTCAGATTACGTTCAGATTTCAGAGTGGAAAAGTGATTTAAATACTTTTGCTTTGTTCACAAAAAAGCATTATATGCCTTTTATTGCTCATTTGCGAGAAACATTAATCTGATTAAAAGTTTTAGATGCAGTATGTATGTGAGTGTGATGCAATTGGTAAACAAGCTCTTCTGCTGAGTGAGAAGTGGTTACTTTGTGAGTTTAGAAGAGTATCAATATTCCACAGGCAATATAAAACGCGGCCATAATTTTCGCTAAAAGATTTGCAAGTTCTACGCACTGCTCACATTTACTGCTGAGTAGATCAAACTCTATTTTCAGGCCAAATTGCTGAACTAATCTGAAACACGGTTCAAACTAAATATTAAAATATTGAAACAAAATAAAAAAATTAGGCAAAAGTCACGTACTTACAATGCACTCAGAAAAACTCTTAAAAAGGTGGTTAGGGAAATTTGAACTCCGATCCACAGATTCAGAGTCAAGAATACTAACCACTATATACTAGATAAGAACAATGCCCTACGGGAGGCTGATAGCATAATAGGCTGATGAGCGTTCGAAGCTGAAGCCAAAAATGGACCTGCTAAAAGTGTGGAAACTAGAGTATGTTTACTGAGCAATAGGCCGCTTGCTGCGCCCTATTATTGCGGGCACCACGGCTTTGTTGCAGAGTAAAGGTGCACAAAGTCACTAAGTTCCTAGAAACGCTAGAATAACCCGACCCAATACTGCCCGTTTTTATTCTGCCAAAAGATAAAACCCTTTGAAGGAGACTACCGTAAATTTTAAATTGAAGGAGACTACCGTAAATGCATAAAACGGTAACTGTATCTACCTACAGTGTTATGCCTGGTATATGCTTCAAATGACCAAGGATCGAATACAATCGACCAATACCCTAACCAATATAATTTTACGTAAGACTACTAATCTCACGTGTAACTCTAAAAAAACCGAGTTGCTTCGTATTGTACTTTTATAAAAAACCGAGTTAGTTTATACTGTACTTTTATACTTTAAGCATTATGCGTTAGCATACGTGGACAGGTAGTAAATTTTTTTGGAGCGCGACGCATCGACTTTTTGCATCGTGACCTTATTGCTTATTGAGTCACCGATGCTGGCCTTGCGTGCCACTTTCTAAACATTATGGAGGGGGGCTGACGCACCTGTCCAGACTGGGGTGAACATGCCTTCCAAGGAAAGTATGAAAACACTCGCAACCGCATGTACATACATTAGCCAGGATGAGGATAGTTATTGAGAAATTTATTTACAAAGAACCCATACTCGAGAGTTTATTTATCTTATACATACTTACAACCACATGATCAATTTATATCCCATTACTACAGCTGTTATGGCTGGTGCAGTTGGTAGTATGATCATCAAATATTGAATGGTATTTATTGTACATGAAAATGCTACCATGCATAAATGTTGCTAAGTTTGTTGTTGTCATGTTGCTAAGAGTTTATATTTACTTATAGTCTAATATAAGGCTGATGGTAGAGCCGACGGTGCCCGCAATATTAGGGCGCAGCAAGCGGCCTATTGCTCAGTAAACATACTCTAGTTTCCACACTTTTAGCAGGTCCATTTTTGGCTTCAGCTTCGAACGCTCATCAGCCTATTATGCTATCAGCCTCCCGTAGGGCATTTTTCTTATCTAGTTTTCATCCTTTTTCGGCTTAAGGGAAGGGGCTACACAGGTCAAAATCAAAGTTCTCCAATTTTGCTTATTTTCACATATGTTACTCCCCCAAGGCACCCCAACTTCAACTTAGAACAATTAAGCTTGAAGGTGCACTTTTGGTTCAGTGCGTTTGTCAGTGTATTTACATAGGCAAAAGACTGCAAAAAAAGTAAAAGTATATAGTCCTTAGTTGGACAGTTTTAGCACAAACCACATCAAACCAATCGGGCTGAAACTTGGCATACCTAGCCCATATGTAAGCGCAAAATCGTATGATCCGAAATTTTTATATGTATTTTCAAATCCCAAATCGTGTGCAAATTTGAAGCGAATCAGAGAACCTAAAATTTTCACTTTTACCGGTAGCCCCACCCCTTAAGGGGGGGCTACCCAGCTCAAAAATCAAAGTTCTTCAATTTTGCTTATTTTCATACATGTTACTCCCTCAAGGCACCTTACTTCAGATAGGAACAATTAAAGTTGAAGGTGCACTTTTGGTTCAGTGCGTTTGTCAGTGACAGTGTATTTACATAGGCAAAAGTACACCAAAAAGACTAAAAGTAGCCCTTATTTGGACAGTTCTAGCACAAACCACTTCAAGCCAATCAGGCTGAAACTAAGCATAGTAGTAGCCCACATGAATGCACGAAATCGTATGATCTGGATTTTCTATATGTCTTTTCAAATCTAAAATCGAGGGCGAAATGTAAAAAAATGGCCGTTTTTTGGGCCGGCCAATTTTGAGTGATTTTACGTTTGGCGTCATTGTTCAGGCCATAAACAAAAATTAAAAAAACGGATCATAGAGGCTGATATATGACGTTAGGCTATCGAATCATGTAAAAAACAGCTTCGTCAGTGTTAACAAAAATTTCGAGTGAAGAGACGCTTTGCAACCACAAAAAAACCTTTTTTGCACCTTTGATTTAAAATTGAATCTCTGGAAGTCCTTAGTGAAAAATTGGCAAAAACATGGGTTTCAGTTTGTTACGTCTGCGATGCGCCTTCCCTGTGGCTACATTGTGTGCAAATTGGAAGCGAATCGGAGAAGCTAAAATTTTCTTTTTTACAGGTAGCCTCCCCCTTAAGTACAACCAATTTTATGGAATAAAAATTATATATAGTCATCAAAAGGATTGGTCATCAAGGGGATTGCTCTCCCCCCCCAACCCGACCTCGTTTCC
>JASANF010001455.1:0-17915 GCA_030248245.1 Trissonchulus sp. WLG1_4 | reverse complement strand
AATATGTTGATAAAAATAAATAAATTTATCGCCAGTTTTGAAAAAATAAGTTCAAAACAGTCAAATTATAATATGGTTGGTGCGAATTTTCCCCCTGGAAAATCTACCCATTGCAAATTTTCCGGGGGATAAAAATTTACAACGGAGTAATTTTTCCGGGGGGAAAATCCACAGGGGTGAAAATTGACACCGTGGCACCGGGTTTAATATTTCCTCTGGAATATGGACACTCAGACCTCACAATGAACCACTTCTCACTCAGCAGAAGTGCATGTTTTCGTTGTATTTCAGGACTGCACGCTTCAAGAATCCCTGGCTGTGTTCGATGCTGAACGTACATGCGGCTGTAAGAATAAAACCGAACTTACGAACAAGCCAAATGCAGCAAAATCTTCAGTAAATATAAAGCATATACTTTTAACAAGTACATTGGCCAGAGGCCATCCTAAAACCTGTTGGGTCAGTTAAATGATTCAGTTTTTGTAAAAAACGGATAATTTTGCAGCCACCAAAACTGCAAAATCTCAGTCAAAAGGCTTTAAATAGTGAAGTTTAATCACTGTATGTACTCTGCAGCCATTTTTACTAAAAAACTTTTAATTTCAACTTGGTCTGTATTTGCGTTACTTTTGAAGCAGGCAACGCTGTCAAGTGTCAACATTGGCAAACACTCGATTTGAAGAATAAGTTTTACTTGATGTAAAAGCTTAAAATTTCAGGAATCTGGGTGGTTGAGTGGCTAGTGTAGTAGTGTGTTAGGTTTGTAACCATAAGGTCACTGCTTCGATTCCTAGTGCATCATTAGTTTTTGACTTTTGCATTTTCGCCTACCGCTGAACATCTACTGTAAGAAGACAAGTGAAAATACAAGGCATTTGGTAGTGACAGATGCAAATGTACGGTAGAAGACGTGTAAAACACACCCCACACACAAGCACTTTAACGCTAGCAGTGTGTTAAGATTCCAAAATCAAAATTAAAGACCTGTTGGGCTGTGGCCCAACAGGAAAAAGATAAGTACTTAAATTCAACTTTATCAGACATACTAAAACGTAATGGCGCATTTTCGTTCGTACAAACGCATATACGACATACGGACATCCTATAGCTAAACGGACGAAAATATAAATCTAATATTAGTTCTGCTTTCACTTAGACTTTATGCAAGCCCTAACTGCATTTTCAGAAGTGCTCTAGTACCCGTTTAGCTGAGCATTAGTACGCATTCCTTTACCAGATTTAAAACAAAAGAGACTGAATTGTAGTCTAAGTTGACGAATAATACATAAACATTGTGAAATGTTTTAGTCCGGAGTAAAAATTGATTCGGACTAAAATCAAGCAGCTAATTTAGTCCGATATGTCATTCCTAAACCTCAGACTAAAACAAGTCCAGTCCGTTTAATCGAGTAAAGGAGTGGAATAAGACCCTCAGTATGAAACACTTACACAACTATATCGCCAACAACAAATGCAATGTTTCATTATAATAAACAAGACATTAGATTATTGTATATACTAGAAACATAACATCAATAAAGAATTATCAACAAAACAGATAAAAGTTATTTATCTTGAAATAGCATCTCAATCTTATGAATGGAAGCTATTAAACATGGTTTATGTAGTTTTCCTCCACTACGTGTGTGTAAGTCGTGCCAAACTACTAAGTCTGACCAGAAATTGCTGAACCCTGAGACAAAACAGGTGGCGTGATTTTTGTGCCAACTCGCTGTACACTTAATCGTTCTTTTGGTACTGAAATCGCGTGTTTCTTTTTGTCTCAGGGTCCAGCCTTTTTTGGTCAGACTTTAGTTCACCCATGTCCTTATGTCTGTGTCCGTAAGAAATTGTCCGTAAGTACAAGTGAACTGTTACAAAATTGTACCAACCCGAGTTTCATTGAATTTGTCAAGTTTTGAAACTTATCAAACCGTTTTTAACGGCGATTTTTTGTCCACTAAAAAACTAGTATTTTCAGTTATTCCCGCTTCAGTCTGGAATTCAAAGGTTATAGAACCCGTTTTTATTATTTTAGTAAAAATAGACTCCCTTAGACCTTAAGACTTTGACACAAATATATACACCCTTTTATTGGCTGGAATTCACGAAAAATGTGGAAAACGTTCAACTCATTCTAGAACAATCTTTCAATTTTAAAATAACTTTAATACAAACTCATAGAAGCAGGTGTACGATTGCGTACTTCAAGTTAAATGCCTATTGCGAATTCCACCCATTGCGACTCAATTTACTCTATAATATTGATACGATCCATAAGACGTAAAATGTGTTATGTTTTTTAAACATTTAATTGAATATTAATCAAATAACACAAAACAGCCAGCACACATATGCATCGATATACATGTGACAGGGGAGGGAGGGATAGAGAACCCCTCAAAGAGCAAAAGTACGTGAAAATGGCACTTTTTTGGTTTAGGGTATTTTCGGTCGATCAGGGGGGGGAGGGTCTCCAAAAAATCTAACCCCGTTACGAGTATGCATGCATTATGGAATAACAAAATACTGAAAAAACAGTTAAAGAATAATTACTACAAAAACTATTCAGAGGCTTCCAAGATGGTCCTTGATTTGCTGTTTTGTTAATCGCTGGAAACCGGTTTGGTTGCAGATTCCTGAAAGTGGATTAAACGGATTAAAACTAATCTCAAATTGGATTAAAATCAACAATAAAACTAATCCAAACTTCAGATTAAAAACCTATCAACTTATCAAATCAAGACTTTATCCGTCCTGATTCATACGATTTTAAGCCACCAAATAATATGTGTAACCAGTAACCACTCCAATACAGGGATCCTGTAATTATATTTCAATTATTCCACTTTAAATTGTGACGTTTTGAAAAAAATGCGCAACTCGGCTGGCTTATCACCGAATAAGTAATTTCTATTAGACTTATAAACTACAAATATGTTGACTAAAACATTGGGAATAACTTGTTATGCAGTAGCAATACAAAATATACACACAATGCGTATAATATAATAATTATATTATACATAATTATTATTAAAATATGTTAATAAAAAATAAATTAAAACAATAACTATTTCTGATGACAAATTACCGATTTCGACATTATCTTCAGTCATGCCGACATCAAAACTTTCCTTCAGGGTCAATAAAGCCGTGTGAATAGCATCGTCTACTTCCAGTGTTTCAGAATACCTAAACACAATGGATTAACTAGATTAAACGGATTAGACTTAACTTTAATAACATAACAATAATACGTTACTCTGTATTAAGCCTAGTTCATAGTAGGGCGGAGCGGAACTGTCCGTAGTTGTCCGTGTCTGGAAGGTTCTCCGTAACATTTGTCCGTGTCCGTGTCCGTAAGCAGCATTAATTCACACTGCTACGGACACTCTACGGACAGTGCGTATGCATATAAAACAACGCTTATACATTCTGCAGCGTACCAAGCGCGCGAGAATGCAACCTTAAAAAAAATCAATAAAAACGTTCTTAGCACACTAAAATGCCTATACTGAGCTCATATTACGAACAATTTAATAAAATTTTGCAATGCGCGGAGGAATTTATGTGTACGCAAACCCACGTGACTAATAAAGCTTTCATTTGATTGGCTGGTTGCTTACGGACACGGACAAAAGCTGAACTGAATTCAACTTCCGGACATCCGGACAGCCGTTACGGACACTCTCGGACAACTTGCTACGGACATCCGGACAAGTATGAATTAAACTACTCTTACGGACACGGACACGGACTCGGACACGGACAGCCCTTACGGACAACTATAATATACCGGGCTTTAGGTAATAATACGTAATGGAATTTCGTCAATATTCATGCAGATGTAACTGGGCTGTCAGTCAGCCAGTCAGAAACAGCCACACACATGCACATACTCACGCATGCATTGTAAGGGTAGCTAAGATGGCTGCTGGCTTAGCTAGCCCGGACATCCAGCCAGCCAGCTACACTCAGTCACACACACATACGCAGACACTATTACAATAGCTAAGTTAGCTACGTACGTCCAGCTGCTCGACTGTATGGGTGGAATGCATAAAGACAGTCTTACGTTAAAACCAGTCTAAGGCGTTCTATTTCAGTAATTTATTAGAACATCGTAACGAAAAATTCTACACGTATTTCATAGGTTAGAAAAATGCGTTCAGCAAGACTGAGCTAAGACTGCCTTTATGCATTCCACCCCAGCACTTTCTAGAAACTTCTACAACATTCGCGTCAAATAGGTGTATACTGTAAATTTTTACTAATATTAATATTATGTGAATTGTCAAAAATTAAACACCTCACCAACCTCTTTTCCAAAAACGTTTTCCCATTCACGTAGTTTTTACCCATGGCAGTTGCTTTCCAGCCAAAATAAGCTCCCTAAAAGTATTTTCATAACTATCTTGTTACAGACATACATGCATGAGGGGACCCCCCCCCCCAAAAAAAAAGAAATTCAGCCTTCCTATCATAGAACGCAGGCATTTGAAAAAAAACATGCATCTGGTTCTTAACCGGAGGGCCGAGGGTTCAAATCCTCACCACCGATGTAATTTTGCGTTTCGTAGACTGAACGTTGCAAAAGTTGAGTAGGCTGTGAAAAGCCGACCTGAGGGGGGCGCGTAAAAAGCAAAACTAAAAATATCAACCCTAACAATTATTAAAAAACAAAATAACTTAACTAAAAAATAACAAAAACTAAAACTATCAATCACCGAAGGATCGCTCTGAAACAAATGCGGCCGCCCGTTGTCCAAACCAGCAATCAGCAGGGAAACACCAAATGGACGAACACCGCTAAAAATGTTAAAAAAAATAAAAATAAATAAAAAAAATTTATATACGGGAGCCTGTAATATATAATTGTACTGCTTAGCAGCATGATGGATACGTTATATACGTATTATTATGGCCATCTGGCCGAACTCCGACCGACAGACAAGCTTTGGTTGGTTGTCTGACAAAATTTTATCTACTATTTATATAATATTTTAGAGTAAATTCCAGTAAAAGGTTTTTATCGGTCAACAGTTTAGGAATTCCGGAGACTGATTCCGGTGCGGACAAAATCTGATTGTTTTCACGCCTAACTTTACAACGCAAGTTCAACGAAGTTGACCATCTAATATCGAATCAGACCATTTCTAACTAGGGATGGACCGAAAATTCGGTATTCCGTATTCGGTTTTCGGCCGAAAAACGGGTATTCGGTATTCGGTACCGAAAACTAAATTTTCGGCCGAATACCGAATAATTAGGAAATCAAGGAAATTCCAAATCAATGAACGTTTAGAATTTAAGAACTAATTTTATTAATCCTTCAATCAGCACTACATTTCGAACTGAACTGTATTAAAAAATATGAAAACTGTATATATTATTAGCTAATGCAGATACTTGTGTTAATTTTTCATGGATGCTTAAAAGTTTTTCTTACTCTCAAGACTAGATTCTGACGCGCTGTACTGTGCTTGCTCTTATCGCACCTTGAGCCTTCTTTTTTAAACGTTTTTCATGAACTCTGCTGAAAGTTTACAAGCAGTTCAAAAACAACGCAAGACCCTGGGACCAGGGTTTTTTTTTCAAAATCGGATTTCATCATTCTGGCGTCATTTTTAAATTCCTGTCGTCATTTTTATTTTTCGTTCGTCAAAATTAAATTATGGCTTTACAGCACCGTTGCGCTGCAGCAATATTGCTAGTTACATTACCTTACATTTTTATGAAAATTAAGCGGTTTTTTTACCTAATTTTGTCCAAAATTTGTTCGAATCTGTGTTTTTTGGCCAAGAAAACATGTAAATTACTAAACTAAATTACGATTTTTTGGACAGGGGGGTCAAAATTAAGTAGACCGATGGGATGGTGGGGGGCTTGTCCCGGATTTTTCAAATTTTAGAGGGTCTTGTCCGACATATTGGGGTTGGGGACTTGAACTCATAACGGCCTAAAAATGGGAATTTTTTTCAAAATTTGTATACACATTTTTCGCTTTTTGATCATTTTTAAAGCAATCAGGGGCAAATTTTGAGTTTCCTGGCACCTTTTTTTAACTATGAGGAGGGTTTGCTTGTCCCGGAATCCCAAGTCTAGGGGGAGCTTGCCCCTCAGACCCCGTTGTACGTCTATGTGCCGAAGATTTCGGTCAAATAAAGTAGAAAGAGTTCGGAGAGGGCATGACCTTTAGATTTTTTGTAACAATAAAGGGAAACGTAGGAAAGGTAGCATAGGAAATTTGTTTAATTTTGGACATAATTTGGTGAATTGGAGTTATAAAAAGATTTTCTTCCTTATTTATTTCTTATCGGTATTTATCTTTTATCTACCGAATATATACCATTTAGCAAATTGGCTAAAACGACCAAAAAAGTTTTAGCAGACTCTCCAAAATTTTCGCCAATGCTAACGTTTTGGCCCAGCAAAAAAGGCAGAATTTAACATAATAATTTGCCGATAACAAACTAGCAGATTGTGCGAACATCATACTATTTTTGGCCGACCGAAAACATCAGAGCTAACATTTTTGAGCTCATAATACCCAAAACATTAAGCCACAATATGCAGGGGTCGAAAAGCGACAACTCTCAAAAACAAAAATGGAGAATTTTTCACTTTTTAGGCCAAACTTGGTCAAATGAAGACGTATCAGAAATTTTTTCGAGCCGAGAAATTAATTATATAAATGCAAATCCCGTCAGTAGCAGAACGTCACATCTAGATAGTGCACTAGATAGGTATATAAATGTACGCGTGTACACACGCAGAGGCTTTGATGAAAGTTAATAACGAAGACGAGTAAGCCACCAAGTTGCAGGGGTCTGGGGGCGGCAGCCCCCAGAAAAAATAGGAGATTTTTTCAATTTTTAGGCCGAATTTGGTCAAATCAGCGTCAATATTTGCTCAAAACCTTTCATCAAAGCTTCGTCATTTTTATTTTCTGAACGTCATTTTTAAGTTTTATTTCTGCAAATGACGCCATTTTTGACTAAAAAAAAACCCTGCCTGGGACTGCCAAGGTGAAAAGGGTCGAACCCTCTGTACACAGATGTACATGGAGGTCTGGGGGGGGGGTAGCTCCCCCGAGATTTGAGAGTCCGGGACAAGCCCCCCTCACATTTGACCCATCGGGACAGCCCCCCTCTCTTTGGTGCTGAAAAATGAGTGTCCGAAAGCTCTAAAATTGCCCCAGATCGCTGTAAAATGCTTCAGCAAAAAGCGAAAAAACTAGCTGAAAATATCCAACTTTTGCAAAAAATTCCCATTTTTAAAGCAAAAATTGAAATTTTTTGCATTTTTGTCAGTTCAAGCCCCCGAAACGTCGGGACATGCCCCCAGACACAGACCTGTGTACATGTATGCCTATGTATATACCTCACCGGAAGGGAAGTTGTGTAGTTTTTTTGTGTGCTTATTTGCCTTTTTCTATAGTATTATTCTTCGATAGATCTTCGATTCTATAGTATCTACTTTCTTTAATATTTTGCATGAATAATTAAAATCAAACGTTGAAATGCATATAGCATGTTCAGTACGCGAGTTTAACATTTGCATCTTCAAATCCTGAAAAAATCGTAAATGTGACACTATCGGTATTCGGCGGGTCGGAAAGAAAAAACCGAAATCGTGAGCCCACCCTAAAGAGAAACAAGAGAGGACTGAAGGAGACGAGAGACTCAACACTCCCGGGGACGGGTAACCGAAGGGGACACCAAAACTCGTGGAGGTTATCGGCTTCCAACTTTTCAACAACGAACATTTCGATGAAAATCGCTTCGATAAATCTGGCCCTGAACTTTTATGGGTGCATTATGGGATGGATGAACAATGTTGAGTATTATACATACGTGGACGTGTAGCGAATTGGGGGGGGGGTGAGGCACTGGGGAGTGGGTACGGAGGTTCGGGGGTGCAGCACCAGTATGCGGGGGTGAAGTTGCCTTCGGGGGGGGGGGGTGGTGAAACCCCCCACGCCCATATATAATGTTTTAGAGTTCTGGTGCGTCGTGCGCGGAAGATTGCTCAAGAGTATTGGTTGATGTACGACGAGCCAATTCCCACGCCACAGCTCGTGCAGCGGGTTGCGCTGGTCATGCAAGAGTACACACAGTCTGGGTAAGCCTGGCTCATACTCTTGGTATTAAGCTAAAGCTATATACTCAGCTAAAGCTATATACTCTTGATAGTCATTTAACGTATTCTATTTAATTCCTTCCTGCTGACCCATACTCTTGGTAAAAGGTATTCTTAATAGTAGCGTATTATAATTCTTTCCTGCCCACGTTGTTGTTGTTGGTGTAGCCCTCCGTGCCCATTCGCCCCCGGATTTCCCCCAGTGTCTGTCAGTCAAAAGGTTAAGGAACCGGGCCACCTCCACGGGTCTATCCCAGAGGTCGCGAACCGATAGCGTAGTATGGTGGTGGGGGTACTCGAAGAGGTGTTTCACATTGTGCGGAGAATGTCCGCAGTCAGGGCAGGTGTCGGCCACCGTCTGGTCGACTCTTGACCTGTACGAGTTCAGGCGACAGCAATAGCCCGAACGTAATTGTGCCAGGGTTGCCCGGGCCTGTCGGGGGAGGTTTAGGGCCGACTCATGGACGGCGGGGGGTGTCGTCCCCAGGACAGGGATGGGTGGATAGTTGTTGATGCAGGAGTTCACTGCGGTCGTGTGAAGCTCCTTCAGTCCTCTCTTGTATTCGTCTGTTGAAATTAGGGATGGGACCGAAAAAAATTTCACCGAATATTCGGTTTTTTCTTTTTCGGCCGAAAACCGAATACCGAATACCGAATACCGAATACCGAATAGTTGTCAAGCATGTTAGCGAATGTTTTCTCAGGATTTGAAGATGCAGAATGTTAAAATACTACGCGTACATGAACATGCTATATGAACATTTTGCAAACGTTTGATTTTAATTATTCATGCAAAATGTATTAAAGAATAAGTAGATACTATAGAATCGAAGAATCTATCGAAGAATAATACTATAGAAAAAGGCACAATAAGCACCAGCAAAAAAACTACACAACTTCCAGCGACCTCTGACCGCAGTGTGAGGTATGTACATAGGCATACATGTACACAGGTCTGTGTCTGGGGGCATGTCCCGACGTTCGGGGGCTTGAACTGACAAAAATGCAAAAAATTTCAATTTTTGCTTTAAAAATGGGAATTTTTTGCAAAAGTTGGATATTTTCAGCTAGTTTTTTCGCTTTTTGCTGAAGCATTTTACAGGATCTGGGGCAATTTTAGAGCTTTCGGAACTCATTTTTCAGCACCAAAGAGAGGGGGGCTGTCCCGATGGGTCAAATGTGAGGGGGGCTGCCCGGACTCTAACTGGGGGAGCTCCCCCCAGACCTCCATGTACATCTGTGACAGAGGGTTCCCTTTCACCTTGGCAGTCCCAGGCAGGGTTTTTTTTTAGTCAAAAATGGCGTCATTTGCAGAAATAAAACTTAAAAATGACGTTCAGAAAATAAAAATGACGAAGCTTTGATGAAAGGTTTTGAGCAAATATTGACGCTGATTTGACCAAATTCGGCCTAAAAATTGAAAAAATCTCCTATTTTTTCTGGGGGCTGCCGCCCCCAGACCCCTGCAACTTGGTGGCTTACTCGTCTTCGTTATTAACTTTCATCAAAGCCTCTGCGTGTGTACACGCGTACATTTATATACCTATCTAGTGCACTATCTGATGTGACGTTCTGCTTCTGACGGGATTTGCATTTATATAATTAATTTCTCGGCTCGAAAAAATTTCTGATACGTCTTCATTTGACCAAGTTTGGCCTAAAAAGTGAAAAATTCTCCATTTTTGTTTTTGAGAGTTGTCGCTTTTCGACCCCTGCATATTGTGGCTTAATGTTTTGGGTATTATGAGCTCAAAAATGTTAGCTCTGATGTTTTCGGTCGGCCAAAAATAGTATGATGTTCGCACAATCTGCTAGTTTGTTATCGGCAAATTATTATGTTAAATTCTGCCTTTTTTGCTGGGCCAAAACGTTAGCATTGGCGAAAATTTTGGAGAGTCTGCTAAAACTTTTTTGGTCGTTTTAGCCAATTTGCTAAATGGTATATATTCGGTAGATAAAAGATAAATACCGATAAGAAATAAATAAGGAAGAAAATCTTTTTATAACTCCAATTCACCAAATTATGTCCAAAATTAAACAAATTTCCTATGCTACCTTTCCTACGTTTCCCTTTATTGTTACAAAAAATCTAAAGGTCATGCCCTCTCCGAACTCTTTCTACTTTATTTGACCGAAATCGTCGGCACATAGACGTACAACGGGGTCTGAGGGGCAAGCTCCCCCTAGACTTGGGATTCCGGGAGAAGCAAACCCTCCTCATAGTTAAAAAAAGGTGCCAGGAAACTCAAAATTTGCCCCTGATTGCTTTAAAAATGATCAAAAAGCGAAAAATGTGTATACAAATTTTGAAAAAAAAATCCCATTTTTTGGCCGTTATGAGTTCAAGTCTCCAACCCCAATATGTCGGACAAGACCCTCTAAAATTTGAAAAATCCGGGACAAGCCCCCCACCATCCCATCGGTCTACTTAATTTTGACCCCCCTGTCCAAAAAATCGTAATTTAGTTTAGTAATTTACATGTTTTCTTGGCCAAGTAAAAAGAGATTCGAACAAATTTTGGACAAAATTAGGTAAAAAAACCGCTTAATTTTCATAAAAATGTAAGGTAATGTAACTAGCAATATTGCTGCAGCGCAACGGTGCTGTAAAGCCATAATTTAATTTTGACGAACGAAAAATAAAAATGACGACAGGAATTTAAAAATGACGCCAGAATGATGAAATCCGATTTTGAAAAAAAAACCCTGGTCCCAGGGTCTTGCGTTGTTTTTGAACTGCTTGTAAACTTTCAGCAGAGTTCATGAAAAACGTTTAAAAAAGAAGGCTCAAGGTGCGATAAGAGCAAGCACAGTACAGCGCGTCAGAATCTAGTCTTGAGAGTAAGAAAAACTTTTAAGCATCCATGAAAAATTAACACAAGTATCTGCATTAGCTAATATATATACAGTTTTCATATTTTTTAATACAGTTCAGTTCGAAATGTAGTGCTGATTGAAGGATTAATAAAATTAGTTCTAATTCTAAACGTTCATTGATTTGGAATTTCCTTGATTTCCTAATTATTCGGTATTCGGCCGAAAATTTAGTTTTCGGTACCGAATACCGAATACCCGTTTTTCGGCCGAAAACCGAATACCGAATACCGAATTTTCGGTCCATCCCTAGTTGAAATGGTCTGATTCGATATTAGATGGTCAACTTCGTTGAACTTGCGTTGTAAAGTTAGGTGTGAAAACAATCAGATTTTGTCCGTACCGGAATCAGTCTCCATTCCGAAACTGATGACCGATAAAAACCTTTTTCTGGAATTTACTCTAAAATATTATCTAAATAATAGATAAAATTTTGTCAGACAACCAACCAAAGCTTGTCTGTCGGTCGGAGTTCGGCCAGATGGCCATAATAATACGTATATAACGTATCCATCATGCTGCTAAGCTGTACAGTTATTACAGGCTCCCGTATATAAATTTTTTTATTTATTTTTATTTTTTTTCACATTTTTAGCGGTGTTCGTCCATTTGGTGTTTCCCTGCTGATTGCTGGTTTGGACAACGGGCGGCCGCATTTGTTTCAGAGCGATCCTTCGGTGATTGATAGTTTTAGTTTTTGTTATTTTTTAGTTAAGTTATTTTGTTTTTTAATAATTGTTAGGGTTGATATTTTTAGTTTTGCTTTTTACGCGCCCCCCTCAGGTCGGCTTTTCACAGCCTACTCAACTTTTGCAACGTTCAGTTTACGAAACGCAAAATTACATCGGTGGTGAGGATTCGAACCCTCGGCCCTCCGGTTAAGAACCAGATGCATGTTTTTTTTCAAATACCTGCGTTCTATGATAGGAAGGCTGAATTTCTTTTTTTTTGGGGGGGGGGGTCCCCCTCATACATGTATGTCTGTAACAAGATAGTTACCGTACTATATTAAGATGCCAAGATATATTTATGAAAATTTTTTTAGGGAGCTTATTTTGGCTGGAAAGCAACTGCCATGGGTAAAAACTACGTGAATGGGAAAACGTTTTTGGAAAAGAGGTTGGTGAGGTGTTTAATTTTTGACAATTCACATAATATTAATATTAGTAAAAATTTACAGTATACACCTATTTGACGCGAATGTTGTAGAAGTTTCTAGAAAGTGCTGGGGTGGAATGCATAAAGGCAGTCTTAGCTCAGTCTTGCTGAACGCATTTTTCTAACCTATGAAATACGTGTAGAATTTTTCGTTACGATGTTCTAAATTACTGAAATAGAACGCCTTAGACTGGTTTTAACGTAAGACTGTCTTTATGCATTCCACCCATACAGTCGAGCAGCTGGACGTACGTAGCTAACTTAGCTATTGTAATAGTGTCTGCGTATGTGTGTGTGACTGAGTGTAGCTCGCTGGCTGGATGTCCGGGCTAGCTAAGCCAGCAGCCATCTTAGCTACCCTTACAATGCATGCGTGAGTATGTGCATGTGTGTGGCTGTTTCTGACTGGCTGACTGACAGCCCAGTTACATCTGCATGCATATTGACGAAATTCCATTACGTATTATTACCTAAAGCCCGGTTTATAGTTGTCCGTAAGGGCTGTCCGTGTCCGTGTCCGTGTCCGTAAGAGTAGTTTATTTCATACTTGTCCGGATGTCCGTAACAAGTTGTCCGAGAGTGTCCGTAAAGGCTGTCCGGATGTCCGGAAGACAAGTTGAATTCAGTTCAGCTTTTGTCCGTGTCCGTAAGCAGCCAGCCAATCAAATAAAAGCTTTATTAGTCGCGTGGGTTTGCGTACACATAAATTCCTCCGCGCATTGCAAAATTTTATTAAATTGTTCGTAATATGAGCTCAGTATAGGCATTTTAGTGTGCTAAGAACGTTTTTATTGATTTTGTTAAGGTTGCATTCTCACGCGCTTGGTACGCTGCAGAATGTATATATATTGTATAAGCGTTATTTTATATGCATACGCACTGTCCGTAGAGTGTCCGTAGCAGTATGAATTAATGCTGCTGACGGACACGGACACGGACAAACGCTACGGACAACCTTCCTTCCGAACACGGACACGGACAACTACGGACAGTTCCGCCCTACTATGAACTAGGCTTAATACAGAGTAACGTATTATTGTTATGTTATTAAAGTTAAGTCTAATCCGTTTAATCTAGTTAATCCCTTGTGTTTAGGTATTCTGAAACGCTGGAAGTAGACGATGCTATTCACACAGCTTTATTGACCCTGAAGGAAAGTTTTGATGTCGGCATGACTGAAGATAATGTCGAAATCGGTAATTTGTCATCAGAAATAGTTATTGTTTTAATTTATTTTTTATTAACATATTTTAATAATAATTATGTATAGTATAATTATTATATTATACGCATTGTGTGTATATTTTGTATTGCTACTGCATAACAAGTTATTCCCAATGTTTTAGTCAACATATTTGTGGTTTATAAGTCTAATAGAAATTACTTATTCGGTGATAAGCCAGCCAAGTTGCGCATTTTTTTTCAAAACGTCACAATTTAAAGTGGAATAATTGAAATATAATTACAGAATCCCTGTATTAGAGTGGTTACTGGTTACACATATTATTTGGTGGCTTAAAATCGTATGAATGATGACGTATAAAGTCTTGATTTGATAAGTTGATAGGTTTTTAATCTGAAGTTTGGATTAGTTTTATTGTTGATTTTAATCCAATTTGAGATTAGTTTTAATCCGTTTAATCCACTTTCAGGAATCTGCAACCAAACCGGTTTCCAGCGATTAACAAAACAGCAAATCAAGGACCATCTTGGAAGCCTCTGAATAGTTTTTGTAGTAATTATTCTTTAATTGTTTTTTCAGTATTTTGTTATTCCATAATGCATGCATACTCGTAACGGGGTTAGATTTTTTGGAGACCCTCCCCCCCCCTGATCGACCGAAAATACCCTAAACCAAAAAAGTGCCATTTTCACGTACTTTTGCTCTTTGAGGGGTTCTCTATCCCTCCCTCCCCTGTCACATGTATATCGATGCATATGTGTGCTGGCTGTTTTGTGTTATTTGATTAATATTCAATTAAATGTTTAAAAAACATAACACATTTTACGTCTTATGGATCGTATCAATATTATAGAGTAAATTGAGTCGCAATGGGTGGAATTCGCCATAGGCATTTAACTTGAAGTACGCAATCGTACACCTGCTTCTATGAGTTTGTATTAAAGTTATTTTAAAATTGAAAGGTTGTTCTAGAATGAGTTGGAAGTTTTCCACATTTTTCGTGAATTCCAGCCAATAAAAGGGTGTATATATTTTTGTCAAAGTCTTGAGGTGTAAGGGAGTCTATTTTTACTAAAATAATAAAAACGGGTTCTATAACCTTCGAATTCCAGACTGAAGCGGGAATAACTGAAAATACTAGTTTTTTAGTGGACAAAAAATCGCCGTTAAAAACGGTTTGATAAGTTTCAAAACTTGATAAATTCAATGAAACTCGGGTTGGTACAATTTTGTAACAGTTCACTTGTACTTACGGACAATTTCTTACGGACACAGACATAAGGACATGGGTGAACTAAAGTCTGACCAAAAAATGCTGGACCCTGAGACAAAAAGAAACACGCGATTTCAGTACCAAAAGAACGATTAAGTGTACAGCGAGTTGGCACAAAAATCACGCCACCTGTTTTGTCTCAGGGTTCAGCAATTTCTGGTCAGACTTAGTAGTTTGGCACGACTTACACACACGTAGTGGAGGAAAACTACATAAACCATGTTTAATAGCTTCCATTCATAGGATTGAGTTGGTATTTCTAGATAAATAACTTTTATCTGTTTTGTTGATAATTCTTTATTGATGTTATGTTTCTAGTATATACAATAATCTAATGTCATGTTTATTATAATGAAACATTGCATTTTTGTTGGCGATATAGTTGTGTAAGTGTTTCATACTGAAGGTCTTATTTATTCCATTCCTTTACTCGATTAAACGGACTGGACTTGTTTTAGTCTGAGGTTTAGGAATGACATATCGGACTAAATTAGCTGCTTGATTTTAGTCCAAATCAATTTTTACTCCGGACTAAAACATTTCACAATGTTTATGTATTATTCGTCAACTTAGACTACAATTCAGTCTCTTTTGTTTTAAATCTGGTAAAGGAATGCGTACTAATGCTCAGCTAATCGGGTACTAGAGCACTTCTGAAAATGCAGTTAGGGCTTGCATAAAGTCTAAGTGAAAGCAGAACTAATATTAGATTTATATTTTCGTCCGTTTAGCTATAGGATGTCCGTATGTCGTATATGCGTTTGTACGAACGAAAAAGCGCTATTACGTTTTAGTATGTCTGATAAAGTTGAATTTAAGTACTTATCTTTTTCCTGTTGGGCCACAGCCCAACAGGTCTTTAATTTTGATTTTGGAATCTTAACACACTGCTAGCGTTAAAGTGCTTGTGTGTGGGGTGTGTTTTACACGTCTTCTACCGTACATTTGCATCTGTCACTACCAAATGCCTTGTATTTTCACTTGTCTTCTTACATTAGATGTTCAGCGGTAGGCGAAAATGCAAAAGTCAAAAACAAATGATGCACTAGGAATCGAAGCAGTGACCTTATGGTTACAAACCTAACACACTACTACACTAGCCACTCAACCACTGAGATTCCTGAAATTTTTTTACATCAAGTAAAATTTATTCTTCAATTCGAGTGTTTGCCAATGTTGACACTTGACAGCGTTGCCTGCTTCAAAAGTAACGCAAATACAGACCAAGTTGAAATTAAAAGTTTTTTAGTAAAAATGGCTGCAGAGTACATACAGTGATTAAACTTCACTATTTAAAGCCTTTTGACTGAGATTTTGCAGTTTTGGTGGCTGCAAAATTATCCGTTTTTTACAAAAACTGAATCATTTAACTGACCCAACAGGTTTAGGATGGCCTCTGGCCAATGTACTTGAAAGTGTATGCTTTATATTTACTGAAGATTTTGCCGCAGATTGTTTGTTTGGGGTTTGTGTTTTTTGTGTTTTTTTTTCTGGTTTCTTTAAATCACAAGCGGTCTTTGCATTAGGTAAACAATATTCCTAAATGTATGCCATGTATTGAAATTTAACCTGTGATTTTGTTTCCAGTATAAGCGACTAAAGAAAGGTCCTTTCCAAAATGTTACAATTTTTTACAAAAAGTTTGCGCCACAGCTCTGAATCATACGATTACCTGTTGGGGCTAAAAGTTGGTAAGGTTTTTGACATGTTTTAGGGGGGGCTTTTTTATACTACGGTGTCTTTTATACTAGTCAATTTACTGAGAAAATAGCTGAAAAGCAAACGCACCGAAAATTTAAGATATTTTCTTGTAATTAAAACCCTCTAAAAATGTAAGGGGGTTTTGTAGAAGAAGTGGAGGCATGCCTGGGGATGTTTGTCCTTTACAAAATATGTGTATAAAAATTTATGCTCAGGCGTCACTTTATAACTTGAGTATTGGTGGCGCAAAGTTTACATAGGGAAATCACAAAAACCTCGAAAAGGAAATTACCACCTAAGTCCGGTTTTATCCTTTTACAGCCGCATGTACGTTCAGCCGGCACTAATACGGAATACTCCACCATTACTGTGATAGCTGAACTGTGATAATGATGTCATAACCTATAGTTCTTTTTGGGTCCTTTAATACCCCTGATGATACGCCTTTACATAAACAGTTATTTTGAGAATCATATTAGATATTAGATATATCGATTGATTAGCAGTTATTGAGCAATGATAAGATGTGTGTCCAGCAAGAGTACAGATGGAATTGTTGAGATGAAATTAATACTCTTGGTGCTGAAGATATGCTACAAAAACGTATCGAACACAGCCAGGGTTTCTTGAAGCGTGCAGTCCTGAAATATGTAGAACGAAAACATGCACTTCTGCTGAGTGAGAAGTGGTTCATTGTGAGGTCTGAGTGTCCATATTCCAGAGGAAATATTAAACCCGGTGCCACGGTGTCAATTTTCATCCCCTGTGGATTTTCCCCCCGGAAAAATTACTCCGTTGTAAATTTTTATCCCCCGGAAAATTTGCACTGGGTAGATTTTCCAGGGGGAAAATTCGCACCAACCATATTATAATTTGACTGTTTTGAACTTATTTTTTCAAAACTGGAGATAAATTTATTTATTTTTATCAACATATTTTTATTTTTAGGCTGTACTGATAACTATAGACTAGTCACTAGACAAAAGACTATGGGTGGATTTCACAAAGGTGGTTTAACTAAACCATGGTTTTACGTACGTTTTTATATGATTTGCACATATGTATTTCATTACGAAATAGCGCCTGATTCGTTACGAATTTCCTAGATTTTCTTAAACCATGGTTTTAGCTCAGTTGAAATGTCAGCAAAATAGAGACCTGCTATGCCGCAGGTTTGAAATTTCAACTGAGCTAAAACCATGGTTTAAGAAAATTTAGGAAATTCGTAACGAATCAGGCGATATTTCGTAATGAAATTATATATGTGCAAATCATATAAAAACGTACGTAAAATCATGGTTTAGTTAAACCACCTTTGTGAAATCCACCCTATGAATTTCGAAGGTATGGGTAACATCATGGTAATATGGTATAGACCATACATTAGAAATATGGGTAAGATCATGGTATAGATCGTAAATAGATTATGTGGGCGCGTTTTTTCGAAGAAAAATTTTCAATATCGAAAATTTCGATTCATTGAAGCATTGGCAAACGCTGAACTTAACACATTATTACAGGACAATTAGTGGTCGTCGTTAAAGATTTGCGGCTGAAAATTTTTTCAACGACGAATATTTA